>JAGVSQ010003911.1:0-17468 GCA_022683975.1 Rhyacophila evoluta
TAAAATCAATTTCCATCAAGCACCATCAGTCGAAAATATTAATTATATAAATATATATATATATTATATACCACGTTCGCTCCCAAAGTAGAGCATATGGATCTACATAGTGTGAAGACATTCACTCCGAAAGAGGAGTATTTGACTCTCCGCAATGTGAAGACGTCTTGACAGATTATTCTTCACGAGAATTGTTTATCAGACAATTACTTAACCCAATGGGCATCCAGTCCTACATTTTTGGATTAGTAAAATCCGACAGATGGGGAATCGAACCCGCATTCCACGGATTAATAGGCGCGCGCATAAACTTCAGTAAAAAAGTGTTGGAAACCTATTTTATCGTTGTAGTTATAAAAATGAGCTTTCTGAGCAATGCTGGCGGTCGGTGAACCGGGTTAAATTATTGTAAGCATGGTAAAAAAATCTTGGGAGTGAGATAGAGTTAAAGAACATATAAATAAGAGTGTACAAAAAGGATACGTCAAGAGTTTTCCACTCTCCTGAACAATCGAAAATTCTACAGAAATTGATTGCGCTACAAATACATTATCCAAATTGGTCTATAAAATAACCCCAATTTCGATTGTTCAGATAACAAATGAGACAAGACCTGTAGTGAAAATGTTTTTAATGAAATCAAATTCTTCAGTTTCATAATGAGATTCTTACAAATGTTTAATTTTTTTTGTTTTCATTTCATACGTAATAAACGTCATATGACTTATGTTCTACTGTATAATCTATATACATCGATCCAATCAATAATCTATATTTAAATATTTTTTCAATTCCATGAATTTTGTACACATTTAAGAAAATATTTCACTTTCAACACCGCAGGATAATATTGTAAGTCATATTCAAAAACGCACGCGTATCTTAAAACATTGTACATAATCTAAAGCATTATATACTTGATAGATCCATTAAATTGATAAACAACTCAAAATACAGTATTACATGATTTTACTAGTGGCCAGGACGTCATATAATTTAATAAGATTTACCATTCCAGATCAGCTGGGCACGTTGTTTGTTAATCGATACAATTCTTTCGATTTAACTGAAAGAATTTATACTGTTAAAGTATGTTTAAGGTATTTTTCAGTTTAAGATATAATTAATTGTCACAGGGAGTTCACTTGATGAGTCATTGCTCACCCGGACTGTAGAATAGTAATGATAAAAAATTATTAATCACATCAATACAAATAAAAACATCAGTTAATAAGTTTCAAAGTAGACGGCTCCCACTATTTAAAAACATTTCTTTTAAATAATTCTTACAAGTAAAATTTTACCTTAATCATCTAAACTAAATCGTCTATTTTTTTAATAACAATTTTTATCTATAAAATATATTCGGTAACGTCAGCAAAATTCTTAGATTTTTTTACTTGATTAATAGCTATCTATTTCTGCGTTAGACTTTATCTTATCTAAAGGAAATAAAGATTACGACACTTTTTAGGTAAGTAAGAAACCAAGAAAAATTTTAGATAACGAGGCATTTTTTAGTAATCAAATAATCACGTATTTATTCTTAAATTGCTTATAATTTAATAGATAAAAACGAGGAGTTTAATTTAAAATAATTAAAATGTTTTATCTTCTCGGAAATATAATAAGACAAGTACATTATCATATATTATATTGCGATAAAAATTTAAAGTATATCTGTCATTCTTGAAATATTATTACTTACCACAATTTTGACTTCAGGTGGAGCATGTTGACCTTCCGTAGTATCGTAAATACGTGATTTGTACATCCTCATATTTATAAAATGTCACTATAAACTATTTCGTTCAATTCAAATAAGGGAAACACCGCCTATACTAAGTATTGTAATTATTAAAAATACGTTTTTTTTTCTTTTTTGTAGCCATACCACATATTGTGTATGATACAATTTACAGTATATCAAAATTCGTATTAAAGGTGCAATTCGGTAAGCATCGTATACCAGTGTATCTTGAAATTCGTCTTGTTCTTGCTATTGTCTCTTTATACCACTCTCCTGTAAAGTGCCGATTTCGAAGTTACAATAGTTTACGTGGGAAGTGTTGAGGGGTAAGATTTACGCGGATCAAAGAGAAAATCATAATTAATCGCCATAATAAATTCGTGAACAAAAACGATTTTTTGTTGAGATTTCTAAAGATATTCTTTCTCTCTTTTTAGATACATTGATAGATATGAATTTACCCGATTTTTTATAAAGAAAAACCTTTACAAAAAACGCAACACAAAATTTCTCTGAAATAAAATACATTCTAAATTTAATGTATAAATAATAAAATTATATAATAAAGTACTTGCTAATTATGAAAAGCTTTGAAAACATTTTTTTAAATTGATAAAATATTGAATCCTTATAACATTTTGTTTTACTACAGTTAACTAATCATATTACACACATGTTTATAATCTTTGCTAATAGATATTTCACATGATATATACAATTAATAACTTATTCATCCTACCACACCGTATTAAATTTTATAGTATGTATAATTAGTATGGAATCTAAGCCGATAAAAATAATTTAATCTTAGAAGAATCTATTAAAACAATATTTACGCGGCATTATTCCTATAATGTTGCATTAATACTATTCTCGCCTGGTACGGGTGCAACACGTATGCGTTAAACAATATTTATGTCGAATAGCATGTTTCAGTTGCTGCGATTTAAAATACTGTTCGTTTGTTTTGAATCTTTTGAAAAAAAACTTAGGTATAAATGATCTGACAATAACTAGTATTAATATTTATTAATCTTAAAACAATAAAACAATGGACAGGCTGTTGAAATAATTATAACAAATCTTTTCAACTAACTGGGTAGGTACTTCTTCAATTATTCTAAATTAGAAATTTCGTCAAGAGATGGCGATGAAATTCGATTAATGAATGATAATTTGATTAATTATCAAACAGAATGTTAATTTATGTTTAGCCCAAAATTCCGTTATAATCGGTATATCCTAAGCTGTTGCTAACTTTGTGGATTTAGTTTATATATCTATGGCTTATAATATAACCGATTTGAACTACATAACATACCATGGAGATAAGTTGTCTATTAATGTAGAGTGTGCTTTAATAGTTACTAGCATTTATGAAATTATATTACGAAGGTAGTTGAGACATTGAATTAATTTGACCTATTTACAATATCCGAAAATATATAATGTATAAATTAAGACCTATTTCAATCATTTAAGCTTCCTAGTGGAGCATTATTTTTTTACTTTCGATATCGGCGGTTCATGTGAATAAGCACTTCGCGTATAATATGCTAAAGATGCGAGTTTTTTTTATTATAATCAATTTCTGGCGAGCATCATTTGTTGATAATAATAAAAATAAATCGAATTTCACACTTCTAACTACCACGATGTCTTTTTAAATCTTAGAATCTCAGCGATAAATTTACAATAAAAAACAATTTATAGCTATTTTGACAGCATACATAGGTTGACGTTCTAGGTTTATAAGTACGTTTCCGTGACAGTTTCCTAATGAAACTACATATCAAAACTATAAATCTTGTCAATATGTTTCAGCATATCAAACATTTCGTGATATTAAAATGAATTCAACGTGTCGTATTGTACATATATACAAATCAAAATATTTCCTTCGTGTTAAAGTATTATCGACTCCTGTGAAAACATTCACACCGATTTATTTTCAAGCAATTTTCTATGGCTAGAGACTTTCACACGTGAATAAACATGAGAGATTTTATGAACAAGATTACTTCACTCTAAGCCATTTTCAGGAGTGGTTTTTCTACTGACTGCTTTATGGCTGATTATCGTCGTCTTCGTTTCGGCGTCTCTGAACAAACAGAAAAAAATAAATGGAATTTCATCCTTAAAACGATTAACCTCTCGTCACAAATTATTATTCAGATCACGTACCAGGGTATTTATATACCTTGTTGATTCAGTCGGAGCCATAATTGGTAAAAGTGAAGCTGCTATATCATGTATAATTGATCAGGAATTTAATTAATAGTCCACGGGAATTTCATGCTTGTTATATTAGTTAATTATTACGTTTTATTTTATTATTCCTATCCGAATGTAAAGTGTATGTGAAAACTAATCATGACGTATTATGATTATTTTTCATGACGATTGGTCGTCATTTTTGATTTTGCTTTACTCATCCGGCATCAAGTCCTGCAAGTTTATGTTCTTTTGAAAGGTGGAGGCTTCGAACCCACGATTTTGGCACTAAATCGCGCACTTTTTAATAGGCCACTGACGCAACATATACAGTTGTTTATAATAATATATTCGAGAAATCTCCATCTGTCATGGCATGCGGCCATTAAGTGCACCACATTTATTGAATTGTGTGAATGCAAATATTTGAAAATCGAATTTATAACTGACAAGTCAGTTTTAAACAATATAACGTCAGCCATTATTATTATTTCAATGTTGCCATCGAAGTATAAAATATAGAACACGCAACAAGAATATCTATTAATATTGTCGAAGCTCTATGTGTCCAAATATTTTTATTTAGCAACCACTCTAATCTGCTAAATTGTCTATGTCTTTAAAATGACGTTTCTTCCGATACTTAATAATGGCATATTTCACTGCGGTCCAAAGGTCCCTAAAAATTGAAAACATTAAAAGCATTGGCTTGAGTGTCATCTGTCTGATTGATACACTATTAAAATAAATATTACGGCCTTATGACGCTTACATTTTAATAATTTACAAATATTTAACTAGAGGGATTAACAGTAAAATACAAAAAATAAATCCCAAAGAAGATGTGTAGTCATTAGAGCGTTTTTTCAATCAAATAAATTGTTTGAGTAATTTACAATACCTTTTTCTTTTCCGAGTTCTTTATATTTTTTTGAGTTGTAGTTCACTATGGCGATCTATCAAGGGATAATCCTAATGTATGTTATGAGAGAAAGGTGTTTATAAGGGTGAATTGGTTGATACGTTCACATTACGCCATGTCTGAACAATTTCATATATTGTAATAACTGTACATTATTACGGCACTCGTCTCAATATTTTAATCGACATATGGGACATAAAAAAGAGGAAAATTCAAAATACAGTATAACATATGTATAAATATACATTAGATAAGTTGATTGTTAAATGTACGTAATAAATTAATCAAAATATAATAAATATAATTGTTAATGGCATGTCGTAATAATAATAGTATTGATTTATATTTCGAATGTTCTATATTCTTCTTTTTTTGCTACCATACAGGCAACAATTTTCAAAGCTTAATATTCTGTCTGAGCCTTTGTCTAGCGCCATGATCTTTTTTATAATCATGTGATATTATCTTTTAAAAATTTGCATTAATATATATATCAACAAATTCAAGCATCGGATATAGGAAAAAATGTCTTAACCATTGTAATGCTGAAGAACAATACACACTTCATAGTTCGTAATAGTGGGAGTGCTACCAACAATCGTTATTATTGTTATGCTCTAAATCAGTGCTTCCCAAATTGGGGGCCGCGAAAATATTCAGTACAAATTTTCCACGTAACATATTTAGGGAATTTAAATATGTAAGTCTGTTAAATAATAGCCCATATGAAAACATATTTATATACACCGAGAAGATGATGTAACGGCATGCGCAACAATTATTGAGGGGGGGGGCAGGAATTAATTCTTTTAGATTTACGGGGCTGTGCCATGAAAGTAATTGGGAAACACTGCTCTAAATGATAAATGATTTAGGATGTACAATTTTGTTTAATCTTACCGAATTCAGTACCGAATTTAAATTAAAAATTAATAAACATAAAAACAACAGAATATATCATACTTCTAATGTCATTTCCTAATTGACGTTTTGACATTCTAATTCCGACTGACGTACCAAAAATATTCGCAAATATTCTCGAAATAGAAAGAAATGTTAAATTATCCGTAGATATTATTTCTAAAACTTTGATATTTATCAAAATATGTCACACACTTGTCACGATATCCCATATTGTTTTTATTAATGTGAAAGTTTCTCGACAGCTTGTAACTTTATAAAGAAAAACCAATATTTTCCTTTTTGCGTCGTTGATGTTTTCCACTGAATAAGTAAACACAATAATAAACTTTTTGATTAAACATTTTTTTAATATCACGAAAACATTTTAATATTTTACACGATAGAAATAACATTCTAAAATATACCAATTATAGTGGTTAAAATATAGATTAAAAATGTACTTTTATTGGCCATATTTGAATTGTCGAAAGTGTAAAATGTAGGAAGAAAACGAATTTTCAACCACGAGAAATACCACCATATATTTAATTGCAATTTGAAAATAAAATTAACATATACATTATCAAAAGGCAAAAAGATATAACCCACAAAGAACAAATTTTACTGGAGGCGTAGAAAACGTTTATTTAATCATTTGGATCAAATTGAAAATATGTAATAGAAACCATCCTGAAATACATTAAGGCAAAAACTGGTATTTTATTTATCTAATCAGATACTAATTCAATATTTTTTTTGAAAAAAATCAGTGAAATTGATTTATTGGAAGTCCCTTTTCCTGGTCGCAAATTTCACGGGCCTTTTTCCAAAATTAATAGCTAAATTTAGATACTAATTCGACATTTTCAACTATATCATTTTGATAGGACGTGTATTAAGTTTTACATTTTGATTACAGAAAAAAAACTAATTTGAAAAAACTGAGGAAATACTTGTATACCAAAGAAATACTTTTATACCAATGACGCATTGTTGCAGGAGTTTCCTAAATCTTTTACCTTTTTGAGCATTATGTCATTAATAACGATCGTTGTTAGCATTTTTCAATGTTATCACGAACGATGAAATATCATATTTTTGTATTCAAATGGTTAAGGCATTTTTTCCTATATCCAACGCTTTTACAGAGGAACTTCCTGTGCGGATATTCATTTTCCTTATATTGTTAATGAGGCCATTGATCTCTCCCTCTTTTTTTAAAATATCTTACGTCAAAGGTGTCATATTTTCAATATAAAATATATGCTTTAACATGAAAATTGCGCAGAGATGCTTTGTTACGTATATAATAAAAATAATCATGTCATCACTTATTTCATTGAGAAAATACACATAAGATATACTCGATTTAATACATCGTAATAAAAAAATTAAATTAATTGTTTGTCCTTACTGTCCAATGGATTTCATTCTTAGCTCGACTTTTCAAAGAATAATGAAATTAACCAACGATACTTGATCAAAATTAAAGCTTAATTTATAATAATATATATATATATTTGACGCAGCTTTGAAATAATTGAAATTATCTCTTACTAGTTGTTTTTGTTACCATACCATGTTCGCTCCCAAAATGGAGAATATGGATCTACACTGTGTAAAGAGATCCACTTCAAAAGTGAACTTTATGAATACCCGCAATGTGAAAACGTCTTACTGTAAATACCGTTTTATAATTAATATTCTAAAAAATAATTACCCACTTCAAAAATGGAAAATATGGATTTTCGCATGGTCAAGACTTATGTTGACCGATTTTTTATACAATAATTGATTGTCTACCAATAACTCAATTCATTGAACGCCTAAGTCTTGCATTTATTTATTTTTTTATTATAATTTCAGCAGCTGTGGGAATCGAATATGCAATCTCCGTCTCTGAATTGCGCTCACGATACGCGAATATAAGAGATTATAAAAACAAAGTTTAGCTTAAAACGACAAGAAATACGTACACAATATATACGGAATACGTAGAAAATCCTCTATCCAAAATAATCACGCTTAAGAGCGCAGCTAATCTCTTGGTTTCCTCGAAGTTGCGATCGCTCGAAGACGACCAAGGTGATCAATATAATCCTCCATCTTGCCAGCATCTCTATATAGATGGCTTTACGTAATCAATCCCACCACAAATCTAATGTAGAGACGGCCAGATAGATTCCAACAAAGCAATTGTTTCGGTTTGATCTTAGTTGAATGTATAGGTATTTAATGGCATCTTTTAATTATCGCGTCGACGACTTAGAGTGCAATTTTTTTTTAAATTTTACAGAAGAGTGTAAAAACTGATTATTTCGATATGAAAACACACATTTTATGCGATTTATTCGTAAAGCTGCTTACGAATGACATACTATTACATATTTTGCACTGTAGTTCTCAGATCCCAATTAAGTTGTACAATTCTCTTGGGACCTTTTTACGATATATTTAAACAACTTTAAATTGATACAGGATATGCGTAACATATGGTTTTATTAAGTTATTTTTGACCAAAAGTGGACTCGGTGGATTTGTTGAAATTTGAACTTTAAGTCATCGATACCATAGGCTTCGTATAATATGTATAACTTTTACGATTTCCTCTTTTAAATGGGAATGCAGACTATAAAGTTTTATAATTGCTCAACATATAACGCCTGATGTAGTTTATTCAATATCAGTGGGAGCTGAATATCAAATACGCAATAGGTAAAATCCCACAAGCAAAATTAAATAAACGTTTATTTTTTTTTTCAATTAATATTACAACTGTATTAAACACTATTAAATTCTCTTATTCACACATTTTTATCAAGGTAAGCAATCGTCGATGAAAGCATATTATTTCATCTCCCATATTTCCGTAAATACTATTATAAGAAAAACATATGTTTTACACGAAAGAAAAATTCTTATAAATTACGCGTTAACAGAATGTATGTAAAAGTATATTCTTACTGTATATAAAAGTAAAAATTGGTTTCAAACCAGAAATATAAGTAAAATAATAAATAAAAAAAAGCTTAGGATCGTGTGATTTGTATTTATAGTTCACGGAAAACACTTTGTAATAAATTATTTGAATAGTTAAAAATATATTGACATCAATTGTGTGCTGATAATTCTATA
This sequence comes from Rhyacophila evoluta, assembly GCA_022683975.1. NCBI lineage: Eukaryota > Metazoa > Arthropoda > Insecta > Trichoptera > Rhyacophilidae > Rhyacophila > Rhyacophila evoluta. Next base: position 8,925 of record JAGVSQ010003911.1, read on the forward strand.
AAAAATATGTTATTATCAACGAAAATTTCATGTTATCAGTTTCTGAAAATAAACGCAAAAGCTTTTGTTCGTCTTTATGAGACTGTAATTAAAATAGATCTATTAAATATGGTATTTATTATCGTCATCAATACCCGTCTCAACTTTTGAAATAACCTACGTAGATTTATAATTCAGATTGGTCGTTTAAAGGTGAATAAAACTTGAGTAATTGTAAATATAAATTTGATAACGCAATTCGCGTATCTGCGAATCCGCGTAAAAAAGGTTGTTGTGTATGTGTAGCTATATATTATAGAAGTACAGTCCATTTGGAGAAGAAGGAATATAGATTAAGATACACATTTTTGTTTGACTGTGGTTTCACGTATGTTATCGTGTCATTTTATCTCGACATTTTAATATTATTACGATGTTTATTTTCTTTCAAACAATGTTCTAATATGTCTTCCGCCTCAAAGAATATTATCAGACTCTAGAATGCTTTTGGTATGTATTCGTTCTGGTAAACGCCTCTGCTAACAATAAAATCTACGGGGCTTCTCAGTCAACCTCATGAGGCTTGAATTCCTTTTCATTCTATCACTTAAGCTTTCGGATTTGCGTGATGATCATAAATGATTTTATTTGAAAGTCACAAGAAAATACTTTTAGCGTAAATAATTAAATATAATGTACTTAATATAGTTTCAAACCAAGTCAATAATTAATATCGTGATTACATCTAAAATATAAATAACGCAAATATTTCGTTTTATTTTAAACATCCGTAATTCAAAAACGAAGCCCACGAAATAAATAATTTTCTAGATTTTTATGGTTAAAAGTAACAAGCAAAAAAAATTAGTTGCCAACAATTTACCAAAGTTCATTCATGGTAGATAGGAAATGTGCGACTCATATATCGTCGTATTACTGGCAAAAGACGTTAAAGTGAAAAGGTGAGTTTTGAAATTATCGAGACTTAATGTTTTAGGCTCTCTGTTATATAGATTTTACGACAATCCAATTCAAGTATAATCATTATACATTAAGAAATTGCCAGTAATACGACGATATATTGAATACTAAGCTACAATCTTCTGCGTTAGCACGGTTGTGAAATAAATAAATAGAGAGCTATATATAGTTAAATTCGGCGAGCAAAAAAAACGAGAAAGTCAGAATAATATCCAATAATTTATACTATGCTGCAAAATTCAAAGTAATCTTCAATATGTTACATAATTGATATGGCCGTATTTTTCCCGGGAAATGAGAGTTGAAAAAAAACACGATAATTCTCCATTGGCAGATAAGCATAACCATATTAATATCAATACTTTTTAATATGTATGTAAATGCAAGATATGCATACATAACATATTCTAAAACATTAGAAAACTATGTATTCATATTGTTGAGATCCGTATACTTCACATATCCCGGGGTGAGCATGGTTAAAAGTGTTATAAAACTTGTTATAAGTTAGACTGCTATATCTGATAAAAAAATATGAACGTAGAATTGGACGCAAAAATATGTTTTATACCAAAGACGAATAAACTGTGGTTCGCGTAGAAGCGTAAAATTTATTTATTACTTTATAATTTACATAATAAATACTAAGCATGATCTCCTCGTATAATATCGTAATTTTATATTAAAATCGGTTTCTGACGTGATGATTTCCTGTAATATGATTACAGCCAATACATTAATCTGTAAACTAGCCAACGCCGTCGGTGTCAAATGTTCAGGGGAAATAAAAAAACTTCGGTGAATTTTTATATTACTGCTTAGAGTTAAAGCTTGTGCGGGAGCTATGACGTTTTTTAGTTTTATTTTTGTGAATTTTGTGTGCCATAGAAAAATTAAAGGTAAATGAAGAGGCTTCAATGGTTTTTCGACCATATGTGGAATTAGTTAGTTTAGAGATTCAGCCATCGATATGTTTCACAATACTATAACAATATCACGTACGTCCATGTGGTAATTTTTTTCAGTATACTATACATACAAGTCTTTAAAATGTCGCCTCTCTCGCGCGCTGAAAATTCTGATTCCCTATTTTTTTAAGGTCTCACGCCTAGGTCATTCAAATATATTGCGCATGCTCAGATAATTTCGCCGTCTTCTTATCTAATACTTGTGCCCCCGAATGGTTTGTGATTTAGGAACATCTGTATTGATTTCGATACTTTTGCTGCCTGATGCAGCCGCGTCGTTACCTCATTGTAGCCATGATTCAAGCAATATTAATTAATTATTTATCAAGCGAAGCAGCAAACAGGTCTAAATTATGTTATATAAATTTTAAAATTATACAATCTGATTAATGTAGACGTAAACATGGAGTAATTTACTGGCAAGAATTTTTATTTCATATTACCGATGGTTCTACGATAAAATAAATCAGAAGTCTTGCGAAAAACAGATGGTTTATAAATAGTATCTCTCACCCTTTCGTTTTAAGCCGCGACCATCTCTTTGAGAAACGGTTTAATTTTAGCAGAAATCCTCAGCGTAGTTCTCTCTTGAGAATGAACACAAGATATCGAAATAGAAAGGAAACAAAACGATCATTAAAAGGAGTTAGTTTCCTCCGCTGATTTTATTGACATGATAAAAAAAATTACGGGATACAATTTTGAGTAGGTATATTAAGGATTACTATCGAAGTTATTATTTTTTTCTACAATTTTATAATACAATACATTGATGACAGCATTGAGAAGGCTTTGGGAAAAAATATACTCAGCACGCACTGCTCAACATGAAAATCCTATATTCCAGATAAGGCTCCTCATACATTCATTTACTTGCATGATTATACTACATACGTATCGCGCCAATTTCATGTAAAATTTAAGATACGAATAAATTATAATTGTATATGGCATATTATCGACTATCCGCCCAACTGATAAATTAGTTAATATTGTTATATATTAAGTGACTAAGTCTGCTAGTTTTCTCGGTAGTCAAGAGATTAGCGTACCCGCTACGGAGCCGAAGATTGCAGGCTCGAATCCCACAGAAACTTTTAAAAATCAAACGATGCAGGACTATATAGCTACCTAACTAGATGCTTAACTATCTTTAATTATCTTTCATGGAAACCAAGTCGCAATGGCCGACCGGTTCGATAAATGATTGAACTGGCTTAAGAAGCTCTTCCCTTTCAACCGACATTCCCAGAGGATGTGATTAGCATCCTGCAATTCACCACATAAAAAAAGTGGGATATTATAAAACCAAGCTGATAGAACTTAGAAACCAAACCACTGTGACCAGTTAAGAGATGGAAAGTCCAATTCTCTAAATTGTCTATTTTTATTCTTGAACATGTTTGGTTATGGCACACTAAATACTACTATAATACATTCCATTGTTGCTGATCAACCAGCATAGAATATATAATATTATATTAATTTTCTTGTGGTTTATTTTTTCAGCACGTCACTTATTATGTGGTTCGCAAAGCTCTGCTGATCCTTTGGATAAGTGCGGCAATCCTCACCTGCCTTCCTTTTGTCGGCTTCGGTATCTACTATGATGAGGAAGCTTCCTATTATCGATGTTCTCGTTACAGAGATGCTACAGAGCCAGTGGACGTTGCATATGCATATGTCGTATTAACATTTGGTAAGTCAACAAATATATTTTTGATTTCATAGGCGTTAACTGCCATATCCCGGATAGAGAATAGCACACTTTGCTAACAGCGTTTAAATAAGCGAGACAACTAATAACTCAATAAAATTATTCTAATTAAAATCGAAATCAAAAAAGAAATACTAAATATATAAATAATATTCAATTTAATACAAAAGCTTGGAAATATATTTTTTTGATAATGGTCTCACAGCCATTAACAGGACTCAAGTATAAAAATCCCAAAGCTTAATGACTATCATTCAGTCGATAATCTTGATCTAACAATATTCTGAAATTAGTTGAGAGTTTTGATATTTTAATGACTAAAAGCATATTTAAAATGAAAAATCAATTTCAAAGACACAAAAAAATTATACATTTCAACAATTTTTATGTAGCATGATGTATTGCTATGCTACGAGAATATTAAATTAACATATTTAATATTAACATATTATATTTAAAAACAAATGATTTTTCAGTGACCATAATATTACAAAATTATACTGATTTAATGTCTACAATATATTAATATATATTGGTAAACAATCATTTATAATTGTATCTTCCCTACTATTACAATATATATATATAATATTATTTAATATACTTTTGATCATACCAACCAATGCGTGAAAAGTTAAAAAGGTTTACTAAGCGTAATTAATACATAGTGTTCTTCCCTCCTTTTTAAAGAGTGTGATTCTAGTGAGAAGTAACTTTTTTGACTGTTACTTGTTGAAACAAAACTAAGATTATTTATTGATTTAAATTTCAGGGACATTGCTTTGCATTTGTCTGGTGTGGTGCAATCTGGCAGTGATACGTGTTCTATGTCGTAGCAGCTGTCGCGGGGGAGATCAGAGTTTGTTGGTAAGGAGAATATCTAGGACATCCAGTAAAGGCAAACCTTTGACAATTACCAACCTCAATGACCCACTCGTCTATAATACTGCCACACCGGAAGAAATAGCATTTAGCAGACTTATGGCAACACTATCTGTTTGCTTTATTATCTGCTGGATGCCTCAAATGGTATGAGATTAAAATATTTTATTTCAATTTATACGATGACTATTTTTACTGTTTTGCCAGAATTAATTTTAAAATTTAGAGTTTAACAATTAAAATACAAAGCTTTTCAGTTCAACATAGTTTTTGGGTCCAGGATAAGGATGTCAAAAGCAAATGACTCTAATTAAATCCATTGATCTTTTCAGTGCCAAGTATTGTAAATTGAATATAACCATTTAAAAATATAAGCTAAGATGATATTAGCAATCAAAAAAATATTAATATACCACAAAATGATGAAGGCCAACATCTTGCAATGGAAATAGTGATTAACTTTATCTATTTATGTATAAGCACTTTGACATAACTATAAATTAGTAGCTGTGTCAGCCAAAGCATTTAGCCAGTTCAATAGGTACAGTGACGCATGTATCTACATGTGTGATAGAATATAACAGGGAATTGTTTTCTTGAACTTATTATATTATACTGTGAAATTTATACTGTCTAATCTGTCTCCCCGATTAGTATAGCTGGTATCATGAGCGTCTAGCAATCCGGAGAGTGTGGGTGCGATTCCCCATCTAGTCGGATTTTAAAAATCTGAAAATACAGGACTGGATGGATGCCCATTGGTTTGAGCAATTGTCTGACAAACGATACTTGTGAAAAATAATTTGTCAAGACGTCTTCACATTACGGATATCCATACACTCCACTATCGGAGTGGATATCTTCACGCTGTGTAGATCAATATGCTCCAATTTGGGAGCAAACATGGTATAAAAAAAATCAAACCCCTGATTTGTCAGATGTACATAGGAACAATGAACAAAAACAGTAAAAAAAATTTAGATAAATCTACAAAAGAACAATATTTTTATTTTCATTTGCTCAATTAGGATACTGATCAAAATAAAAGGTCTAGATTGATTAGAAAGCTAAAAAATAAAAATATGGGTATCATTTTCCAGATATCAATATTCTTGGCACAGATGAACCCCGCAAATGAAAGGCCCCGTCTGCACAAAATAGTATTCCAGATAGCTGATATTCTGATGCTTTTGAACTACACACTAGACCCGTACATATATGTACTTCTCCGAAGCAACAGTAAGCCGTTTCCGAAGTGTATTAAATCAATTTTCCAAACTAGGATATTCGGGAAGGTAAACAATACTGCAAAACACGAAAACAGCTCTTCGGTAGTTAGATGTGACCCTATGATTCAAAATCCCTTCCCATTAATCTGAAATAACGTGTCAACTATTTATTTACTTTACTAAGCGTAGTTATCTTAATAAAGCTACAAAACTCTAGCAATGTCTGTTTGGAGACTACTGTATTAATGTACTCGATAAAAAACCAAACACATCTTGGAACAACCAGTGCACTAACACTGACTTTTCTTTACAGGCAGTGTAACAGTTTTGACAAATTTTCTTATGGCATTGCAACTTTTTGAATCTCCAATGTACTTACTACGGCACTAAATTATTTTATTAAAGATTTGTTTTTCCATTGTGTAAATAAAAATTGAGGAGTATAGCAGTCTAAAACACATGTTATGTATTCTAGGAATAATAATAATAAGACCTAATACGTTTATATATGATTACCTGAATGTTATCTCAAGAATTATGTATATAATTCACATGTTTTTTGCTTATTTATTCAGTAGGCAAGTAGGTTTGATTTGTAAGTATTAATTTTATTTCATTTATATCATTAATCTTTAAATTTCCCATAAACTTTTACACAATTTAGTCTTGAAGACCATCATGCTGAGTTACATAAATATGTTTTACTAAATTCTACCTCTCCTAATATTCTAGTGTTTGAATTTTTTTATGTTACAGATTCCTTTAGTTCTATTATTTCAAAGAATTGCCATTCACACGGTAGTTTTTTTTTTACAGATTATTTATGACATTAGTTAACACTTATTTTATGTAATCGGTTGTCTTTGTGACATATATATCTTTAGTCTACTTAGTGCACAACTACTTTAAAAAGTTTATAATATAATTGTTGAAAAAACAAATAATCCTCTACATAATATATTGAAGTTATAAACAATCGGTTGATACAACTTTTGTTGTTGAATAATTTAATACCCGCAAGTGCCCAATTTTAATAGTTATCATTTTAAACATTATAATTTTGCATGAAAAAGCAATATTAACAGCATGAGAAACATTTTTGTTGCCAAAGAATTATTTGTATTTTACTCATGTATTTTTAAGAAATTTTTAGTTAAAAATATACATATTAAATATACAATATATAATGGTCACCCATTTCTTCAAATGAATGTGTTGTTTTTCCATATTTTTTTTTATTTATGTGTATTCAGACCAGGTGTCTATGTAATTTAGTACTATATCAAAACATTCACAGTTTGTTTATCTGTAACTAATTTATGATGTATTTTATTTTGCATAGCGGGGGAGTCATCCAGACGCTCTAATGCTTGCAAGTCAGCAAGACGGGCTCACTGCGATCTCAAATGTGGAGATAACTCCGCCAATTTCAAGCAACAGCTCTCCACCGTGGCCGAAGAACCTCTCGTTGATAAGCAACAGCCTGGAGAAGGGCAATTGCGAAATGGCGTCGCCATCCAGACGGTCATCATTACCGATAGCACACAACGAGATGGAAAAGTGTTCTTGTCTTATAAAAAATGTAGATACTTCAAAAAGTGACACTATTAAATTTGCTTTGGATTGTCTTGTGAAAAAGTCAACTGAATTTCCAGCATTAGTTTAATTTGTGATCATAAAAAAGCTTTTATAAGAATGTTTATCATAATAATTCAGTAATCGGCATTGATATGCCTTTTTTATTTATTTTTTGTTTTAGGTACAATTTATCATATGGCTCCAAATGAATATAGTATAAAGATAAACAATTCATTCGTATTTTCCTGTTCTAAACAGATTACTCCAAATTTAAGTAACCATTACGAATCTGTTTTTAGGATGTCATGCAAATACAAATTGTCCAGAATAAAGCACCTTTCGTAATGTAATATGAATAAAAAAATTAAACAAGCTATTTCAGATTAATCTATTTTGATAAGTTTCTTTATGAAAATAATACGTAAATAGATTAAGAATGTACCCCTCTATTTTTAGATGTGCTGAATAACGAATATTCCATAATACCAAGTGAACATATTAATAATTATTTATTTTTAATCTATTATTCATTTGTACAAATAACTAGTCTTAAAAACATTAAGCTGGGCAACCTAAGAAAATCATTTTACGAAATCGTGTAATAGAAATTTTGATTTCGAAAATATTGAATATTTTTTTTTTTAAATCGCCTTGAAAATAATATTACAAAGACTGATAAGTTTTACTGGTTTGTGACACCATCATCAAGACTAAGACATTAATGACAAAGCTAATGACATATAGAATTATATTTTTATCTAATTCAGCTATTGTATTATAAAGTTCTTCTAACTATAAGCTAATTACATCAATAAGTTTTTCTTGCTTATGTAATATTTACAATATGTCTAATCAAGATCAATAAAAAATCTTATTCAAACATCTGCAACAAAATATACCTCAAATAATGATAATTACTCAGGTGTCAATGCTGGTGAATTGATTATTTAAAATTTAGCTAGTTTGCGTATAGTTTTCATATTTTTAATTTAAATCTTAAAAATGTTAATGTGCATTGATCATTTAAGCTTTTTACATAAAAAATAGTGATGGGACTGAACATCGTTTCAATTAACTAAGCTTGGCCAATTGGGTAAATAGTACAATAAAACCTCTTTAATTTGAAATTATGGTAATCAAGTTTATTATAACTATTATTCATTAAAATTGGAGTATGACTTATAATATATTTTTATAATTACTATTTTTG
>JAGVSQ010003912.1:0-20496 GCA_022683975.1 Rhyacophila evoluta
AAGACGTCTTGACAGATTATTTTTCACGAGAATCATTTGTCAGACAATTGCTCAAACCAATGGGTATCCAGTCCTGCATTTCGAACATGAATCGAACCCGCATTCCCCGGTTCGATAGGCCCACGCGCTACCAACTATGCTAACCGGGGAGAAAGGAGTAAGGATGTAGTATAACGTCCAACGCTATTTGTGTCAAATGGAGTACAGACACAATTCTTGGTCCGGCCGTATTTTATAAGAATAATTTATTATTGAAAAAAGGAGTCTGTACAATTTGCGACAAGGAAAAAGGACTTCTATCTGATGATTTTTACTGTTTTTTTTTAATAAATTATTAAATTAATATCACATTCAATAAATAAAACACACAACTGGTGTCTTCGTGCACTTCAATGTTGACCCTTTGTAATGCTTTGAGTTTGGCTCAAAATCATTAACTAAACGTTTTGTGTGGCTCCTGTAAAACTTGTTCTATGTGGGTTACGTCATTTTTCCTTTCCACAGTCGACATGGAGTAAAAAAATGTAAATTGAAAATGCTTGGTCATAATCACGTATCACAATATGACTGGAGGACTGATTGTAATAAAAGAGAGATTGGTAGACTTTTTTAAAAATGTTTTAATAAAGTGAATGTATTTTCTTGTAGCATGCTGTTTTACTTCGATTTGATAGTCCGTTTAGATTGAAAGATAATGTCGATTAACAGATAAATAGATACAACATTATAGAGCAGGTATATCCGTTTAATAATTATAATATAATCGATGTTTATTTCATTGCTGACTTCTGTTTTCCCTTCGCGTAAGTTTGACGTGTTTGACGCGTTCACCAGGCGTCTTTCCGGACGTTTTTGCATTACTTACGAATAATTTATGCGTCCAGTCAGTCAGCATGGCAATCAGTCGTCGTGATTTTGACGCGCCTGTCAAAGATTCGACCCGAAATCGATCTGATCGATAATTATTTCGAAATTTTCAGCTTTCACTAAGTAAGGGAACTTGTTCTTTCTAGTCATTAATCATCGGAAACAAGAGGTTATTTATTTGTATCACTTGAGTATACATTTACTCAATCCCGATGAACGTGCGGACGTGAATTTATCAGCATTAATACGTATTGCTTTATCATATTGAATTGATTTTATTAACTTTGTCCTAAACGATAAGTTAATTTAATTTCTATAAATCTTCGATTAAGCTGATAAGTACGTGGGCTTCAGAAATACTAAAAATCAAATTCCCTTAATAACGAAAAAATCAGGGGATATTTTTAATATTTATACAGACAGATGGGTAATAATCAATCGTCCTTAAAAATGATCTGTCTAATCAAATGTAATAGGGCTGAAATAATAAAAAAACATTGTTTCGATAAAATGCCCTGTACAGGATTAATGTAACATACTGGATATGTATAACTTTCTTTTAGCAGTTTTCCAAAACGTCAGATCGCAGTTGCATCGAAGAAGAAGCATGCCAGAATTTTTTGAAACATCCATGTGAAGTGGGCAAGCCTCGCCCAACGTATTTACGTAAGAATTGTGTTTGTTTACGGTAGTTTATATTTTTTTCTATACCGTTCTGGAGTCACATGCAGCTAATAGTTATTGGTAGATATAATATGGCCAGTGACAAAATAACGAGTGAGAAATATATTGTTTATCTATTGCCAAGAGGTTACACTTGCAAACATAAAGCAAACACACACACCCACATTAGTCTTCGCAGTTGACATAGAACCTAATAATAGTGCGATGTGCGTCAATTTATTTCGTAGTGTATATTTCATATGCCTGTATATATTCTGTATATGTATGTGCCGAGCAATCCGGGGAATGCGGGTTCGAGTCCCCACCTGTCGGATTTTTATAATCCGAGAATGCAGGACTAGTTGCCCATTTGGGTTGAGTAATTGTCTGACAAACAATTCTCGTAAAAAAATAATCTGTCAAGCCTTCTTCACATTGCGAAGATCCATATACTCCTCTTTCGGAGTGGGTATCTTCACACTGTGCAGATCCATATGCTCCACGTTGGGAGCAAACATGGTATAATATATATGTATATATTCAAAGAAAGATTTTTAGATGAATGCGTAAAAAATATTTTCATAAATGGTTTGTTTGAAAATCAAAAATAGGTACTATGGTGTGCGCGCTTTAGAGTCTGAGAATGGAGGTTCGATTCCCATAGCTGCCGGATTTAAAAACATCAAAAAATGTGCTCATTTGTTAAGCCAATTTATTGCCTGGTAGACTTTTCTTGTGAAATAATATCTTTCAAGATATTATCTTCACATCATGGGACATTCATATGCTCTATTTCAAGAATGAATATCTTCATATGGTGTAGATATATATGCACCACTTTCAGAGTGGATATGGTCAAAAAATAATTTTATGCATGTCATCAAAATTTAAAAAAATTATTCATTGAAAGTTACGCTTATAATATACCATGTTATATTGAATGATGATTAAATGTATATGACTTTCTTCTATACTAAAAATATTTCTTTTATCATAAAATCTTGTGTGGAAAATCTTACAGTGTGTACATATTGTAATCCAACAAAAATTGAGTTTCGTATTATACCAGGACACATATGCTGCATCTGGAGAAGATATAGTGATACCGACGAATAGCTAACTAGTTATTTAAAAATAACCTAATATTATATGGTATTGTTAGTCATTTTATTTATTTCCATCTCAGCAAAATTACAATTTTTTATTTTTTTTATTTCTTATGCTTCTCAAACATTTGTTGGAGTCTGTTTTTGTTGAGATATAGCATAAAAGCAACAACATATTGTGGTTACAATAATTAATACATGATATTTTTTATACCTATTTTATAAAAAAATGTTTGATTTTGATTAAAATTACTCGTCATAGATAGGTCACTGGTCATCACGTATTTCCAATAGTATTATTAGTTATAAGTTGAATGAAATGGCGCTGAAAAATGCAACCGGTCGAAGATTGTAATCGCAAAATACCTCTTCTGTTTAATTATAAATAATGATTACGTTCAATACAACTACGTATCAATTAGCCTTGCATCCCATTTATCAGTGGTAAGGAATATTGGACACGCGCGCCAGATGTGACACACGATAAATATACGTATGAATATAAAACAAACACAAAAAATGAATATGTGTTAGTGTAATAATATTATCCCTTAAGTGCCTAAGAGATAAATGTGTGAGTTTCAAAGTAGGAAGTTACGTGCTGAACTCCGACAGCTGTTGATTATTTAAAAAAACAAAGAAACAGAGCTGAATGTCCAATGAGTTGGGCAATTGGATGAAACCAAGTTTTTGGAGGCAAAAACATTAAAGAAATGTCAAAATTTTCTAGTGTGGACATTTTTACAATGTGGAAATCTATATTCTACACTTTTGGAGCGAACAATTCAATGTTTAAATTAAAATGCTGATTTGTATACTTAGTGCTGAAAACTTGTGCGTTCATTGTGAATTCTTGAGGGATTAGCACTCGATCGTTAATTTTCACCACTACAACTAACAATCAACGAAACCGGTACGGAAAATAAAAAAGACAGGATCCCTCACAATATGAAACGTAGTGGACTTAGTGGTACATACCTTACTTGTAATGAAAAATTAGGAAGAGGAGAGAACACTCTGAGAACAATCAAATATTTTTTATTTTATTATAAAAGTTTTATTTTATTTAATACAGAATATTGATAAATGCATTATATACGTATTTTACCCTTTATTTTCTCGTAAACTTTTCGATTAAGCTGCAACAGATTATAGAGTGTATTTTGTCTAATTACATGAAAAATCATTATTCATTGAAGATTGGTGGCTTATAATCAAAATCAGTACAATACTATCAATAATTTATAGTATTCGGTTATTTATTAAAATGTGTATATTTTTTCTGCGTGCAAAAAATTATGGTTAAACATCGCTGAGCACATAATTTGTTTGCAAGGAATTCATACTGACAGCTCTCTCTCTCTTGAGATACATGTTATGTGTTATTTTGATGCGTTGTCTGTTCGTTGGAAGCTAATAGACTAACAGCGAAAATGATTCTTCCATTCGCAGTCTTGTGACGTCTATCATTACTGTACATGAGTACAAGAGGATTGGAATTGGCAAACATATATAATAAACAAATTTACATATTAATATTGTCATGAAAAGATCATAATTTAATTACAGACTTTTAATTCCATTGCTGTAAAAAACGTTATTCGACAGGTACACTTTTAAAAGACTGTCCACGGATTCCCAACCTATGGGTCGCAATTGCATTTTGACTTTGAAAACTTGAAAAAATTCTGCGCAGTCGCCGGTTAAAAATATTGATTTTTAAGTAATTGTCATTCTTTTGCAAGGTATTAGGGTCGCATGTTACTTGTCTTTCATAATACTGCGACTCGAAACATCTTGAGAATCTGTGTTTTATACAAAGGTTGGGTTTAATAGGTTTATGATACAAATTTAAAATGTATACATTTAAAAATGTTTGTTTTATTTTAATTGTATTATATTATGAAACACCATAGAAATCATTCATTGTATCATTTGTTATCCATATAAGTAACAAATTGATAGTTCTGATAATGAGTAACTACACTCATCCCTCGGTTTACGCGGTAGATACGTTCAAAGAGAAACCGCGTAAACTGAAACCGCGTAAATTAAGACTTCATGCAACATACGCGTTTGCGTGACACGTACCACAAAATATGTATGTTTTTTTAGCAAAATGTATTTTTTCTAGCCGCGTAAAAGTGAAACCGCGTAAAATGGGTACCGCGTACATCGAGGGATTAGTGTATATGTATTGACTGCGGAAAGGAAAAAGGACATAACCCAGAAAAAACAAATTTTACAGAAGGCACAAAAACGTTTATTAAATGATTTTGAGATATAGTCCAAACGTTATATAGGCACAGCCTTAAATTGCATTAAGACTAAAACCGGTGTTTTGCTTAATTTTATTATTTAAGAAAACCCAGCAAAATTGATTACGTTAAAGCCGTTTTTCCTGGTTGCAAATTTTATAGGGCATCCTTTTTTAAACATAAAACCTAAATTTAGATTCAAATTTAGCATTGTCAGCTTAAATCGTTTTGATAGAACGTGTATTAATTTGTATACATACTAATTAACGAATTGAATAAAAATTGAGGGTCACATCCTTTTTTATTTGCAAAATCGATATATATCTATATAATTATAGTAGTAAATATTTAGGCTAGATACTCTATCCTGAAAGGTAAAATCTTTATTGGTTGTTTTTTTCAAAATTAACAATTTGTTACTTGCCAACTTCATCATAAAGAATACAGATAAAAAAAATTAAATCACAATATATAAAGACCAATAATGGTTTTTTACATTTGATATACAATAGAAACCAAATAGATAATTATGACAATAATTAGTAAATTGAAGAAATTCTTTTAAATACAAACATGTAAAACATAAACTGAATGAAAAGAATAATGATACAATTTTATTCTTATTTTTAAATGTTGTTATGTTAATTATTTATTTATAATTATTGTTAAACAAGCTAACTTGCTTGGTATTAATTTTAATCGTCTTATTTGTATGCCACTGTAACCATGCAAAAGTCATAAAATCAGTCTATCGAAAATACCAATTATTAATATTCATAGTTAATTAGGTGTCTTTCTGGAATATATAAATTCTTAAAATGTTTAATTTTTCTATTGGCATATCTTATTTATATCGTCGTCAATATTGCAGGAATACGTATTTTGATTTTTTGTTTTAAGTCACCTCATAAGGTATAGTTTTACTTTTTGCAATCTCTCAAGGAAAAAAAATCAATATACGTGTCCCTGCAATATCGGAGACGATATACGAATTGATTTTTTTTTTATAATATCAAAATCAGCCTCTGCAGGAAGCGCAGGCTGAGGACTCTCATCAGAGATATATCCAAGAGTTGGAAACCGAACACAACCGTTTTGTTTAGCTGCAACCTGTCAGGCGACTTAATAATAAGCGATTTACTTTCTTCGCCACTTTGTTTTGCCTTCATCCATTCTACACGCCATTTCGTACAATACAGGTAATTTATTTCGTGTGTTCCGAGAACATAATAACGGCTGCATGAATATTCAAGAGAATTTAAGCACGATCGCAAGGAAAGCGAGTTTAGATTACGTACGAATTTTCTCTTACTTTTAAAATTGAGTCTGTTCTTCCAATTCTTCGAGCCAATAAGATTTTGATGTTCAGGAAGCCCGTAAAATATAATATTATTTGCATAATGTATTGTATTTGGCGGAGCTTTTTGTATGCTGAGATTGCCTGGTTGGATGTGAAAAGCACTGATACATAGAAACATCGGCATTCGTATACTTTATTTAGGAAGTAGCTATGCAAAAGAATGAAGTGTGTGTGTGTTTTTTTTTTCATCTTTATATTGTAGTATAATGTTTATTATGGCTTGAAATATGAGATTTCTTTTCACCTTAAAATTATTTACGAAGAACGAGGCTTTGTACATTGTTATTTGCGTATATCCAATACAAAATATTGAAAAATATTTAATTTTCAGTTATTCTAATAATTTATGAAACTTACGCTATAAGTATATTTTATTGATTCATTCATTCGAGTCGTAATTCATAGACATAAACATGGGCAGTCATACATCCACGTATGAAGTGAAGTGAACTAAGCGACAAATAGTGAAACTAATAATAAGTATCCACTCATTTTTTTTTTATATACCATGTTCGCTCCCAACGTGGAGAATATGTATCTGCACATTGTGGAGATATCCACTCCGAAAGAGGAGTATATGGACTGCCGCAATGTGAAGACGACTTGACAGATTATTTTTTACGAGAGTTGTTTGTCAGATAAGTACTCAACCCAATGGGCAACCAGTCCTGCATTTTTGGATTTTAAAAATCCGACAGATGGGGATTCGAACACGCATTCCTCGGATCGTTAGGCGCGCACGCTACCAACTACGCTAACTAACTAAGCTGTAATAATATAGCTCAATACACATTTAATTTAAAAATAAGATAATTTTCCATATACTTATACTTAAATATAAAACATGCGGAATACCATAGTGCGTCGAAGCTCAATTTTTACTACAATTTCAGTTGGCTTACTTCACTTTTTTACATAATACATAAATATCATAATATATTTGTTTTACTATGATAACACATTATCAGCATTTTAATGTTTTGCATTATTGTAAATATTTTAGCGAATGGTTTAAAATATGCGATAATATTCAATCGACAGTGACATTTACGACACACAAATAATATTGAAAATTATTTGCATCAATATTTGTGTACAATATAATTTATATGATCGATAGAAATTTATTATATAAAATACTTTGAACTCTAAGCATCGCGTCAATCATTCAAATGAAGCCATTCCCAACAAACGATATTCTGCAGTCTTATCATATCGCGATTCAACAAAAATGCAAGTGGACACCTTCAACCTTTTGGTTACCAAGCAGTCTGGCGTACCGGTGTAAGTATTATATTGTATCTCGCAGTAGATTTTTCAAGCGATTTACTTTCTTTCCTCGACTTTGTCGGGTGCACCATTCCGCGTTTGCAAATTACAGCTTGTTAGCATTTAGCATTTTAAACGTAGGTATTGCAATGATGTAATAATACAGACAGGAAGAATTATGTGCTTAAACTGGCTGTCAAAAAACGTATTGTTGATTTTATTGAGAAATATAATATGTAATAATTAATTATAACTATTTAATCATAGACAGTATTATACAGATAATAATGTAAATTTTATAAGAATATGACATCAAACTTTATTTTATTTTTTCTGAGGATCCTGAGATGGACAACTCGCGGAATGAGCTTTTATATCCAAACGTGGATAATATACATGTAAACATGAATTATAAATGATTATATTTTACAATTTGTATTTGGCAATTTACAAGATGCTGTTAAGGTCCGGATTATTTGGAAAATTTGATCACGAATGAGTATTTTCGCAGTCTATATTTTAACATCTTATTGGGTTTGGTTTAATAAAATGTTGCCGACATAGTATTAATAAGTATAATACATTTTTGAAAAGAGTTCTAAATCGTAACTCAAAAGTTGTTCTTTGTAAGTATTAGTTATTGTACATTTCGAGCTAGTTTAAGGTTTGTGTATTATATTTATAACACGTTTTATTTGGAATAAGTACGTCACTGTGAGTAGTTTATTTGGAAGCACTTATGATTGAGGATATTTTTTAAACTAGATGTCCTTAAAAAATAGAGAGAGAATGAGAGTATGCAGAGAAAAACTACTTTATAAGTATACTAGAAATAAAATTCTTATTATAGGTAGTTTTAAAGACGGGGTGAGATTTTCCATCGTATAAATATTAACCATTGAAGAGTGATTTTATAGTAATTTAAATAGTACAATTGTTACAATATAATCCAATAATAAAAGCTCGGTAATTGTTTTTGGGAAATTCTACTTTATAGACGAAATACGTGTTGTATTATCTATATAAATAAAAATGTAAATCTTCATTTGTTCAAAATCTTAAATCTCCGAAAGTTCTTCACCGATTGCTTTGAAATTTGGACACAACTTTGCATTCAAATACGCGCGTGTTTTAGATGTTACACTTGTGACAGGTAAACACATTTTCTTTCTTTTCCATTTAACCAGACTGAGCCACAGCAACGCGTGGTCGCGTGCAGCTAGTTTTAAACAAGAAATATAAGCTACACAAACATAATAAAGTTACTTACCATTGTATTGAAAAAAATTACTAGACGAACACTAAATATAAAAAAATACAATTATTTTATATAAGTTCATTGCATGAGCATAGTAGTTTCTAGTTTTCTGTATATTCTCCATAGCTTACAACATTGTCTCTAGGCACAGTTCCGTTCGTGTGACTTCTTCATATTTTACGGAGTACTAGAAGATTTCAAAATGTGTCCCTCTGAATCTGTGTGGACCTTGAGGCCTGACCCCGCATAATCTGATTGACTCTGCCTTATCTGGTATCGTCATTCGTTCCTTACTAGAATTATTTACTAGTATTCAAAGAATTAATAGCAAGAATGATGATACCTAGCTATAAAACTGCAAGAGAAATTTATATAACGCAAATTCAGTATAATAATGAAATAAGTATCTTGCAAACAAATCTGCCAATTTATATAATGTATATATTATTACATTTTAAGCATTAAAATATTTTGCATACCATGCTTTTATGGTCATAAAGATTTCCATGTTTATTAATTTAAAAAGAAGCATAGTAGTCAGGACCGTAGGAAGGCATTGTCAAAAGGATATTTGCCAAGGGCGCGAAAACCTGAGGGGCGATCAGAACTTGAAGTAAAACATTCTTACGACGAAACATACAATATTAACGGGCTGCATTTAAAGCTTTGGGTTGAAAGATACTTTGGTGGGTATCCATTCACGGGGGTCACTTTTAAACTGTAGATTTTGTTTGCCAAAGGAGTCAAAATAATTAATACGATGATGGTGGTATATACTGCCATCTTGTATAATACATGAAAAACAATCGTATACATCCAAGATTTATGCAAATAGTAACCGATGTTCTCGATTTCCCATGGTAGAAGAAGATTACAGCAGATTTGAGGCTCTTCGAAGGCATTCGCAGTACGTTTTTTTAGTGAGTTAAGAATATTACAAATTCTGGACGTTGTCAACATGGTATAAATATACTGTTTTTGCAATAAATACGTACAATAAATACAAAAAAAACGCTATTTGGTTCGCTCACTAATTTCAGAGTTGCACTCTAAGTAAAACCTAACCTAACCTGACTTATCATTCAACGCAAGCACTGTATGACATGAATACTCACACACAGTTATTATGAGTCTTTATCGTGTGCCATAATTAAATGCCATGTAGCAGTACCGATAGAATACATGCTTTGAATAATTGGCATTTGAATCGATTACTCCTGTGTTTATTACCTGGCCAGCTAGTTTATTAATGTAGCTCCAGCTATCGCGAAGGTGAATAGCGAACTCACTTTGCGTGTCAACATCTTCCGAGATGTAAACCAAATCAGATTACCCAAACTCAAACATCATCTCCTCAGATAAAACCATCGCGTTATGCTGCATTGGAGTCATAACCTGAATATTTAATTGATGGACATGACGAAATAATAATTATAGACATAGTAACTTATTAATTTTAATGATATAGTTTGGTCTATGTGGAGAGTGGTGATGGTCACAGTTGAGTTGACACGCTTACATAAATCTTGAATGGCTTGGTAAGAGTAATGTGTGCGAGTAAGTCCCTTGTTACTGATGAGGCAAGATGATTATTTTAATTCTATGAAGAAAATGTGAATTTTCAACGGACACAATCCATTCTACACTCCACGTACAGTACACTCAAAGCGTTATGAGATCTGTAGTCGTTTTGGGCATATTTCATTTTAAATTGATAAAATTAAATAATCTACATACAAAACAAATTATTAGCCCTTTGAGTAGTATGAACATGCATGCATTGTTTGAATACAGTATTATTATGAAGAGCATTGTTTAGAAATAGGTTTATCCAATTCGATTTATTGAATTAGTTGAATTGATAGCAGTGAAAGATTTTAATGTTCAAAACGTGTGTGCATAAAAAAATTACTCTCTAATGAAAGGTTTAATGAGTAAGTAAGTAATTTTAATACATATGTATATTGAGCTTGGTTTATAACGAAACTTTGTGGTTTAAAATTAATAAAGCAAAAACGTAAAAAATACGTACTAAGTGATTGATCAAGATATTGTTAAGGAATGAGAGATTAAAAATATATGTATATCACACAACGTTAAGTCACACCATTTGGTAGGCTACAAACCAAATTGAAACCAATCTGTGTATTATGATAATTGTCATGCTCTTCCGTTGAAGATGATAAATAGTACTTTGAATTCTTGTTTCAACTTTTTTAAGGTTTGATTGGATGAATGGATGACACTAAATACTCTTGATAAAAACCTATCAACGATACATTTACACGATGGAGACATATTTCCATTGAATATAATATGGTAACATTAATAGTGCAAAACGTGACGTAGTTATGGAATGTTATTTGTGATTCGTGTTCCGCCTATTGGCATTTTACGATCATACATTGCACACGCCAATCGCGTCATAAATTACATAAATGTAAAAGCTCTAAAAATTTTGAGATCAATATTTATAAAATGATCGTAAAGTGTCATGCTATATTGAGTGTACTCTATCGCTCGACAGATTGAAGTTTCAGATATAAACTGCGCAACTTTCTCGAGGTAATTACTTGACAGCTAAATCCTCGGTAGATAGTCACAGTTGCAATTATTTTTGATCCCAAAACACAACCAGGAGTACACTAGAGGTGAATTACAAGTTATTACGATTAACTATAGTAATATTTTAGCTACTGCTTTCAAATTTATGAATAGAAAATAACCCAATAATCGTTAATATTATAATTGAATGTTTTTAAATATTATGAGATTAATACTAAAAAAATTACCAAAACTTTCTCTTATTTAAAAATTGTGTCTTATTAGTTATAACAAGAGACATGATTTGGCTTATGTATTCAACTCAACAGTTTTTTATAATTTATAAATATTTTTTCCATCATATTCGCTCGGAAAACGGAATACTGTATATTGATCTACAGTGTGAAGATGTCAGTTCTAAATTTGGAGTATATTTAATAGATCTTCGCATTATTTGATTATTTATCACGAAAATTGGTTGTCAGACAAATTTTTCAACCTAGTGGCCATCCAGTCCTGCATTTTCAGATTCGAAGCACGCATCCTAACCTCTTGGCTACCGGGGCCATAAATAAAATGTTTAATATGATCTATAATATAAAAGAGGTTCCCATGAGAATATCGGTAAATAATATTTTAGTACATTATGCCATAATGTTAATTCACTGAAAAATAAAAATACTGGAGTTAATACAAAACTTTCTTTTGCTTATTCTATAACCATTCTCTAGTCTATGTACACCATGTAGTATTTTTAAGATTTTTTGTAGGAAACCTATCCTCCTTTATCTCAGACACTCATGTATTTAACAGAGTCTCAAGAACTTTCTTTACAAAACTATTATTTTCTAAAGCTTAAGAAAAACTGCTCTAAATGATTAAATCGTAACAAAAATATCCTCCAAGTTGTATCATTCGTACAAACCATTTCGTTTTTAATTATAATTTAAATTTACTCAAGTGTGCAAATAAAAATACGGTTACCTACAGGTTGCGATGCAGGTAAAGTCCAGAAGTTTGGTTTACACCATGTTTCACATACAAAAACTTCTGTTCAAAAAAAGCTTACGGTATCTTGAAAGCTCGGCGCCAGGCTTGATTTTGTTAAATGTGGTGTTTATTAAATCATCCTCTTGAAAAAAGGCTCTTATAACGCGGGTTAAAAGGTAAATATAAAAAATAAATTGGTTTTTCTGATGAAAGAATCGTGTTCTGAAGTTTTTTGGATTTTTTTGATTGTTATCGCTTGGGATTTTTGACTGAACTCAAAAATATTGACCAAGGTTATTTTAACGGCGATCTTAAGAAAAATCGGTATGATGTTGACAGGATTTACTGGATACAATTGAATATAGTACAAAAAGGCTTGTATCATTTTAAATAATTAGGTAAAAAATTCAGATACGTATGAACATATATGTTCTCGCTTTCCTCTACACCACCCGCCACGTCTCCACACCCGTTATGCGGGCGTATACCATGGCGTAAAGAACGTTATGCGCTCTTCATAAATGCCAGAAGTGTTCCAAGACCTTGGTTGACGTGCACTAGAGTGTGCGTGATTCCTATTCTAACTAATTATACCCTGTTAATATCTAGCCTTGTCGGGTAGAGACCATCTCGTTCGCCGAAAAATTTGCAAATCTGCACTTCGTACAAATTTGTACTTAAGGCGTCTCTAGAAATGAAGAGTGTTATGTGCTTAGTTTCAACACGGTTGATGTGATAAACGGGAAAAATAGCTAAGCGATTTACAATCGATCGGACAGAGGGCTATATCATAATACAACAGTGATATTTATCGTTTGAATTCGAAACTAATATAGTGGGTTTAATACAAATCATAGAACTGTTGACTAAATGTTGAATGTATTTAATAAGGGGATAAGTACAATTTTTCTTAATTATTAAAAGCAGTATAACTTAATGGTCTTTGTTACTTCCAGAAAATGAATCCACTACCTTATGTACGCAAGCTTCCTCCACTACCCTAGCTTGAAGAATCTCGTATTAGCAATACTTTGCCATCCTTGAATACACTAAAAGAAATAACGAATTGCTTTCTCGGTCAGTATTGTAGTTGTAAATATTATATTATATATTATTAGTTAAAAGTAAATAACAATTACGTTGCTTGTAAGAGTATGCGTAGTTTATTCTAGTCGTGAGAAATAAAATTATGTAAATATTATTAAATATAATACATTAACTTTCCCCATAAACTATGAAAACGCCGATAATGTAACATTATTTCACCGGCAATATCACGACAGAATTAAAAATGATTTACTTTCTAGTTCGTAATTTATGCTTCAAATTTTTATTTGTTGCAGTGTAGTCGAACAAATATTGCCATTAACTAAAAGGAGAAAGTGACCCGGTCAAAAGTCTCCAAGAATTTATCTAAGATGAAACAAGAGGTTTTATCTCGACACACATTCAGCATTATATTTCCAGCGAATAGTCTACAATTTACGATTTACATGATAGGTTATAAAATTATAACGATCTCTCATCAATAATTTTATAAATAACAAACAATTTTCTTAAGAGACCTTTCCTGAGCATTTTGACCCCGCTGTGGCCTGTAATTTGAACTAAAAATAATAATAATTCTTCGACTTAACTGTCTATAACTCTGTACAATACTAGTCACTACAGAATGGCACATAATTATTGTAACTAAAAGTAACAACATTCAGAAATAATTCTAAAAAATCAAATATACGAAAAACATTTAGGAATGAGAGAAAACATATTTTATGAATAATATCATTAGACAATATTTTATAGTTTTATATTGATTATACAATATCTTATAATGATGATAAGAAACAACGGAAAGAATACTTTTAATATTTTAAAGTATATTAAATTTTAATTATTTTTATCGATAGTAATTTGTTTCTATGTAGCTGGTGTAAGTAAGAATTGGTAATTGTTTGAAACACCATTGTCAAGTGTATGCTCATATACGCTCGGCTTCTTTATATATATAAATATATCTTGTTTTTTTATGTGATAGTAAATTTCTTAATGAGGTTTTTTATTTTTTAAATTAAATAGATCATTATATGCACTATTTAACGTGCCTATATAAGAAGATCTCAAGCACCATTTCCCCATATAATCCTTTTTTGTTTTATTTGACTAGAATTCAAATAATAAACTGAATATTTGTATTCACTTCTGGTTTCAGATATTATTATTATAAAACAACGCGTAGATGGTCTTTATTCTGTTGTGTACGTGTATCTGATATAAGTATTTATTATAAAATGACCTAGTGATATTTAAATATGAAAGAATATCTAAATATAAAATAAAATAATGTGATAAATACTTTTTCTCCTCCTCCCAATTCAACAAGTCTATATGGTGGCTGTGCATGGATATTGGAAATTTTAATAAAAAATAAGGGGGATGTAAAGATAAATTTTGTTCAAAAACTTTGTCAAATATGATATGATCTATTATTAAAAAAAAGAGTCAGAATTTTTCGGAACACTCTGTACAAAAATATGAAAACATATTACGGTCTTGAAAGAATATGTAACAATCAATTTGTTTATTACTCTTATAATCACGCTTTTTTACTTTCGATATTTGCTAAATCAAAACAGGGCGTGGCCACAAGTGAAAGAATAAGTAAATAATGGACCTGTGATAACTTAATCAAAATTTATTGCTTTCATACTAGTAATATTTATTTATTTTCAATAAACATTTATATTGAAAGCAAGATTTTGAAATTTTTCATTTCATTTGTAGTTAAGTAACTTTAATGTTTTTTTACGCAAGCATTTTAATCGTTTTCAAATATTAACTTGAACCAAGACTTATTTGTCAGATTTCAATCAGTTTTAAATTAAACAAAGTGCTTGACAATACAATTACTACAAGAGTTAACACACGAATAGGTAATGTGTTACAACCATAAGTGTCCTAACCTACTTAACCATATTTAGAGTTCCACTTGAATTTCTGGAAGGGCCTTAAAACTATCTGCAGAGTGTTTGCTAAAGTTATGTATGCTCACATGATTAACTAATATGTTAAAATTGAAGCCAGATACGGAAAAAAGGCATTATTGAGATATATGTGAAGTTAAACATTCAAGCTAGTTTTCGTGAAAATCGTTTTTAAAAGTAATAAACTTCATATTTTAAGGATTATATTGGAGAACGTGGGTTATTTTTCAAACAAAAAACTTTATTAACAAACGTGTTCATAAAAAAGATTTAAAAAATGTATTCTGCCTTTTCACACGTAATCAATTACGTTAGTAACGAGAATATTAAGTATACTATGTTGTTTTCTATATGCTAAATTTAGTTATAAGTAGTAGTTAGTAAGAAGAATAAGTAGTAGATGATAAAGATGATATAATCAAATAAAAAAATAATATGCTTTAACCTTTTTGGGTTTTCACATTTGACACATTACAGAAAAATCATAAGCATTTCGACAATAAATTTTATATAAAAATGTAATTGTTTTAATTCGGTCATTAACTATGAAATTAAAAGATATAATTTAGAATTTAAAATCAATTTCCATCAAGCACCATCAGTCGAAAATATTAATCATATAATTTAGCTTTATTCATTGGACTTGGAATGTGGATGGAAAAATATATAATAGATATGCATAATTAATTTGACTCTCAAGCCGAATATCGAAAACAATTATGTTTCATAACTATGTAACGTGAAAAATATCTGCAATATTGTGAGTAATTCTCGCTTAAAATATATTTACATACAATTTACCTGTACTTTATCGATAAAATCATGTTTCCATAAGGTCTGCGTTGATACTAAAACATTATTAAAAAACTTTATATTACCTATTTACATAAAGCTTTGACAACGTGCGTAAGATTGCGGATATAGCTTTTATTATGATCATGAACCTGATAGATGAATACACAGTAAATATTAACGAGCTTTTTTCAATCTTTCAACTTTCTAAGTGTTTGTTTGCTAAGAGCTTTGAGGTTAAGGCTGTCCGAGAAAGCCTTGTAGTTACATCGTGTTGTAGATGTATTTTTATTTCACTACTGTGATACTAAGTGATTAAGGTTTTACTTGTGTAAACATCGTTGCCACTGTAGATTGAATATTGAATACCAACAAATGACATGTAAAGTGGACAATCGAGAGTTTTAGATGTTCTGAAGTATATTGTGCATATACGTTCAATGTGCATTTGGAAGCATACCATGGTCTCATAGAAATCAAATAATCGTGGCAAAATAGTCTACTTTCAAAAACATTTATTTACAATTTCATTTCGCTTATACGACCTGAGTAATTCCAGATATTAGAAGACTTTTTATTTTTTTAGTGTGCTAGCTAAATTGAATTTATATAAATCAATCTAGAATGGCACATATATGGGGCGTGTTAGGCTACCTGTCAAAATCACGAACCTGCTCAGGTGTCTACCTGAATAATAACAAAAGAGCCAAATGGGTCCACGAGTAGAAAATATTAAGTTGCTCTGCCTAGGTCTGGTTTCCCGGAATACAAGCTTTTTTGCTACACTTAAGTAGAATATTAAAAGAGCTTTGAGTTGACTAAAAAAAGGGCATGGAAAGGAATAGGTAGGCAATTTTGCTATCTGTTAACCGATTTGGCAGTATGTTTAAGCAAACTTTTGTGTTAATTTATTCTAACGGAGCCTTGTTAATATCGAACCTTGCTGAGAAGATATTTTTGTTTGCTGAAAAATTACGCATTCTTTTAAATCTGCAACATTATTTTTCGCACAAGCCAGACTAGTAAGTGTATGCATATTGAAATCATATTAAGCTGCTCCCGGGAGACGCATGAAACTTTGATTAACGCGTTAGATTTTTTACGCCATGGTATACGCCTCATAAAGTGTGCACACTTGACAAATCGTGGAAAGGAAAGCAACCAATTGATTAAACGAATGTTTGTCGACCAATCACAAAATTCTAAGCATACATTCATTTATAAATTTCACATTATACTAGGCATTATTATTATTGATAAAGTTTCCCAGTAGTGTAGAGGTGAGCACGTGTGCCTTGCGATTCAAGGAGTGCAGGTAAGATTTCCGCATCTGTTGGATTTTTAAAAAAGTCCAAAAATACAGGACTCGATGGCTTTGCGTTAAGCAATTATCTGATAACCAATTTTCGTACAAATTAATCTGTCAAGACATTACGAAGATCTATATACTCCACTTCCTGAGTGGATAACTTCACACCGTATAGATTCATATGTTGGAGCGCATATCGTAAAAAGTCTATATATTATAAATGGTTTTGTTTAAGAACGACTCGAAAGCTTGAGTGATAGCGATAAGCAATAATTCAATCTTTGTTGGAAGAGTAACCTGCTTTGAAGTAGTGATTTGCTGAAGATTTATATAAAAATGTAAAAGAGAAATCGCGTTTTAAATATGTATAATAATATTTCAATATTTGACTCCCTTATTATTTTAAGAAACACGTGAGTTTTATTATCTAGTCACTTTTAAATGTGTCACAAATAAGTGCTTTTCGAGTTTTAAAGCTTCCGCCACAGAAAGGATGCGGATTTACCGACTGTGAACGCCATTTATAATAAATAAGTCAAAGTAACTTTCACTATAAATAGAGAAAAGAAGTAAACCACGGTGGAATATAAAAGTATACGCTTTTAATAGTATGGTAAAGTTTGGGTGGTCAGGAAATGATAAACAGAACTAAGAAACTAGTTCAGATAATAACAACGTGATAGTTTTACGTTTTAAATTGAATTGATTCAGAGTTTTATCCAAAAATACTATATCAGTACGTCTAAAAACATCAAAAGCTCCATAAAATAAATAAAAAAGCCCCACGATACCTTTTTTGAAAGTTTACATAGCTTTTACCGAGAGAATACTTATTGTAAAATTAGGGTGTCTTATTAATCTTATTCTATGTTTTTAGTACTAAAGACACGGACATATTGCGTTTCCAAGTGTAAAGAATCTAGAATTTACTACATTTTTATTCTCAACCCCACTTTTGTTGAGGGCAGCTTTAATCAGACTTCTCAATGGGGGGGTTAAACAATTCAATGGTTCTCAAAAGTTTTTTATTTACTCTTTATCTAGTAAATATATTGTAAAAATATAAAATACAGAATAATAATTATGATGCATGATTTCATTGATCCAAGAAATTCATTTTATTTTCAAACGAAGCATGAAGGCATATTAACCAGTGGTGGAGTGAGACCAATGCAGGCCAGGCCACAATTCGTGTCGCTTGGGATATGGAAATTACCTTTCAAGCACATTTAACGAATATTTTGATGTCAAGTAGCATTAAATAGCATTTTATTTTTAAAAAAATATACATACACATCTTTAATTACTCGAACTCACAGTGATTTATAAATATTATCTTTTTTATATAAGCCACGATCGGTCCCAACGTGGAGTATATGGATGTATACACAGTGGGAAGATATTTATCCCGAAAGAGGAGTATATGAAACTCCGCAATGTGAAGACGTCTTGACAGATTATTTTTTACGAGAATTGTTTCAGACAAATACTCAACACAATGGGCATCCAGTCATGCATTTTTGCATGACTGATGAGGAATCGAACCCGTATTCACCGGATTGCTAGTTGCGCGCTAGTTTATTTAGTGTTAAACTACAGACTGTAACAGAATGTGATCAATATTTCGTAATTAACCGAGTTAGACATAATGTTCATCGATTTTCGATAATAACACTATTGATTAAGACATTAAGTTTTCGTAAAAAATCCTCCAAATATTCTTGAGGCACATTTTAACGTATTTCACATTCTTTTTACCACAGTACGTCTTAATACAATGAATAAAAAAACGAGATTCGGAATTTGAATTTATATTAAATATTGAGGAGTATTGGATTGGACCACACAACAAAATGCCCTTAACTATAAAGGAGGATTTATTTGATTTTAAGTTTAAAGGACAATGGGAGACACTTTAAAATTGAGGTGTGTTTTGTTTTCAACAAAAAAAAAAATACTAATTTAATTTGATTTGGTCTCACCCTACACAACCCATTCACTGAATTGATTATATGACATGAGGGTATTTTATATTTAATATTTGAAACATAAATTATAGATTTTACAAAAAAAATTATTTATTATAAATTGAATTATATTGAATTTTACTTGAAGGTTTTTCTTATAAGATAATAGCACTCTTAATTAGATCGAATATTTTCACTTCGTTTTATGAAACAATCCAATAAATTTTTATACCCACTATTTCTATACACTTATATATAATACTATAGAGCTATGTATATACATAATAGTGAATTCCTATTAGCTTTGCATCGTTTGCGCCACTTATAGCGAATCTAATGGTACCCTTTTGAATACTGATTTGAGATTTGCGACGAAAATCACAGGGTTGTGTTTCATAAACTGGGGTATTCACACAATTAGGTTCAAGGTCACGTGTATTAATTTATCTCGTTTATTTCTCAATGGTATTTATTGGGGATGTTTTTTTGCCGTTTGGATATCAACTGGAAGCATTGAATAGAATAAAAAAATGTAAAGAAAGATTGTATCGTGGTGCTTAATATTGTATCGGGCAATACAACTGGATATTTCATAAAGATAAAATAAATAGGTTGACAGTGTGGATTTTTTTTAGTGTCACAACATTATTTTGATTAAAATTACTTATTGCATTTTCAATATGAAATAGAAGCCAACGTTGGCTTTTAAAAAACTTATAGCAATTTTCGAGTTTATTCAGATGACACATGTAGAATGTTTAACGACCAAACAATACATCGTCGTATAGGTGGAGTTATATTTACTCCATATTACAATGTAGATTGAGATTTACTTTTTTCATATTAGTAAGCCCAATGGCGGAACAAATTAACCTCTATTTATAAATATTACTAATTAAATGTCTTCAATCAAATGCCAAATAATTGGTTAGAACTTCATTATACATCATAAATTTTAATAAAACAATGATGTAATTTTTATTATACACTTGTGTACAAATAGTCATACCTCATTAATACCTCAAAATCGAGAACATCGGCTGTTTTTCATTTCTAAATGCAGGACTATCCTGCCAATAGTAATGCCAATGCGGAGAGCAATGGTGATGTTTAACGAGATTGCCTCGGATAT
>JAGVSQ010003913.1:0-20492 GCA_022683975.1 Rhyacophila evoluta
GGAGATCCATATACTCCTCTTTCGGAGTGGATATCTTCACAGTGTGTAGATCCATGTGCTCCACGTTAGGAGCGAACATGGTTTAAAAAAATAAATAGTTTTAAAGGCGTAATTAATTAGTTAATCTATTACCTATTTACGTTAACTATCAGCGGTTCATTACAATCATTTTTATAATATTTCATAATCAAAATAAAAAAAATATGAAATTTAACTGTTATTAAAAAACAGCTCATTTCTAAGCCAAGAATTAGCATTACTTAGCTGAAGCATGTATTAACGTTTAATGGAGTATATGCATAATAATAATTAAAATTGGCCAATTATCGCAATATTTTGACGATTTATATCGGGATTGATACGACATGATTGATTTTGGACTCGTAGATAAAAAATAAATTAAATATTGTATTTTCATTAACTCAAGGACAGCCAAAAAATATGTGTTGATATGCATAGCTAATTGGTATTAGCTGACAGGGCAGCGAGGAATTAAAATTTGCGGAAAAATTTATGAGCACACACCTCGCAGATATCAATTTATGTATGTTACTCAATACTTTATTTATTGCTAAATCTCGAGCAGAAAAACTAGTTAAGACAAAAAATGATATGTGGTGATTTTAAACAAGTTATAATTTGCACCAAATAATGCACAGATAAATTTCTGCTATTTATCTTACACCTACGATTTCACGGTTGCATTGAAAAATGTACCAGTCATTTAATGCAGGATAAAGCCATACTCATAATTGGTACGTTACAACAATTATATCATAACTCGTTCATGGTATAATATTTTAATTAAAGTTTTATATTAAATAAATATTTGATTTATTTAAGTCGTATACTAATTCGTACGTTTAAAATTAAGTGATTTTTATTACATTTTAATGACGTTTAATTTTTTTAATAGATGTTCTTTAATAAAACATAACTATAAACAACTAGTGTATGTATATTATCATCAAAATCATCAAATCGTTCCGATAAATTATTCAAACGATAAACGTTATGACTCTAGAAATGCGAGCAAGTTACAATAGTTTATTAAAGATTTAACTTAAGATATTTGAAATGCTGCTAATTTATAAACATACTTAAGTACAATAGTTTTAATTAAATAATATGACAACGTTTTCTTGTACTAAAATCAATTAACGAAAAGATTTTTTCTTGAATCTAAGACATATAAAATCGTGAACACGTAGAAAGATTGTATGACCAAACTATTCAAATGTATGAAATAAAAGTGACTCAAATAATGTTCCCCACTAGCTGGGAAATTAACGGGAGTTGATATCTATATAGTGTGTAGTACCATAGGCTCCACTTTGGGGGCGAATATAAAAAATAAAAAAAATATATATGACAAAAAAACAATGAATACTGTAAAGCTATTATGTATAAAATTAAGTATTAAATGGATCGAAAATTTGTTTTTGCTGTCCTTATCGATTTCACAATTTCATGACATTCTTCTGGAAGTCCGATAAATTTATTGATGTTTTCTTATGCTTATCCCATGTTTGCTTCCAAAGTGGAGCATACTGATCTACACAGTGTTAAGATATCCACTCCGAAAGTAGAGTATGATATTCGCAATGTGAAGACGTCTTAGCAGATTATTTTTTACGACATTTTTTCAATCCGATGGGCATCCAGGCTTGTATTTTTGGATTTTTAAAACCCAACAGATTTAAGAATCGAATCCGCAGTACCCGGATTCTTAAGCACGTACCCTACCAGCTACCGACTAAGCTACCGGGGACACTAATGAATGCCTTATTGGAGTAATACAATACATTTTATACAAAGTGAAGTGATATACAACTATATTTCCACTTCTATTATTTTAAGCTAATAATAGAAATAACCAATCCGATAGTATTTCATTTAAAATGTTATAGGATGAAAATGAACCACTCTTTTTGTTAAAACATGTGATACAACTTTGAAGTGTAAATTTGCGATATATATAAATTGGTATTAAATCTAATTCAGTGGGTACAATTTCGCAATACTTCTTTGCGGTTTAGGCCGAGTCGTAAAAAGTCAGCCCATCGGCGTCTTTCCTTCGAAATTACTTTTGACGCCGTCTGACGTATTTTTTTTTGCGTCCGCGCAACCTTGATATAGTTAGCCATCGATAAATTAACCCGTTGTAAAACTACGAACACAATAAATACTTTTAACAAAAGCAATAAATACAGCAAACTGGATACGAACGAAAATACAAAGTACGTGCGTAATTTATTATGGCGGAATCATTTAAAAGGTGATTTATAATTAGTATCTAACGTAAATACGTACAAATTTTCAAAAAATAATTTGTTCTTTTGCCCTATATATTTTTTGATAAACATGGGCCTGATTTATTGCACGCAATTAATAACCTCTAAATTAAAAAAAAACTATGGTGCCTAGCTTAATCAACGTTTGGATAAATACTAAAAATATTTATTTGTGTGTATTTTCTAATTGATTCGATATTATGACAAATAATTGATTAGAGAACTAAATTAATTAAAGAAAAATATGTTTTTTATGTGTATAATGTAATAAAATTCTATGGAGCAAAACGATAAAGTGTAAAGAGATTTCTTTTCAACATTTAAGGCGTAAAAAGCTTTTTTAGGGAAAAAAAATGTATGCATTCACAAATATATAAAAAAAAACAAGCGCTGTAGTAGAAGATACAACATAGACACTTGAATAATTTTATGAATAAATTTTGCCTACTAGGCGTCAATCAATGAAGTATTTATGTTGTAATTAGGGTCATTGCGGTAGCGTAGATGTTATTGTGCGTGCCTCATATTCGGGAAATGCGGATTAAATTCTCACATCTACCGGATATATAAAAATCCAAATATGCAGGACTTAACCGCTATTGGATTGAGCAATTTATTGACAGTCAATTTTTGAAAAGAATTATCTACTAAGACATGTCTTCACATTATGGAAATCCATATACTCCACTTTAGGAGTGAATGTGTTTGCGCTATATAATTCTATATGCTCTACTTTCGTACCGTAAATGATAAAGAATAAATCTTAGGGTTGACATGACTAGCTTAGTTTTTATTGGCAATTACTTTATAGCTTTAGACACTGCTGCCTGTTTATTTGATTGCCTAGTTTATTACAAACATTTTCATATACTTATTTATACTAAATGCTTTAAGAATAAAATAATGATTTTATTTTATTATTATATTACAAAAGTTTAAAGGCAGTGGTTTTAAACATAGAAGGGTTAATAAGGACTATATCTATTTTCGTTTATCACTAGATCGATCGACCGTCAACGACGGACGAGTGGGATTTTACAGCGATTCTCAATTACTATTCAAACGAGTAACATGCCAATAAATTATTTTGTCAGCAGTGATAATCGATTTACTTCAATAATATTTTTTTTAAACATATTTTATTTTATCATAATAGGTTACTTTAAATACGTTGCATCCGAAATTCTTGAAACAGCTTTGTGTTCATATTTAAAAATATAAAATAAAACTGAACAAAACATTATTTTCAATTTCAGAAAAACGTGCCTGCCTAATAAGAGAAGATCAACGAAAAGGTATTTCTAAACAAGTGTTATATATACTAAAAAATGTTACATCGTAACTATACAATACATATGTCATAATATGTCATATGGTGATTGTTAATATTATTTTTTAACCATATCCAATCTGTATTTTGAGTTGAAGAATAGGAATTGCTCAATGTTTTGGATATTCAGTACTGAATTTAAAAAAGTATATGTATTAAGCTAAGTGACTTAAGTCCGTGATCTCAAGTGACAAAATATTTGCGATTAAAACTAAAATGCCTCGTGTAGAACTATTTGCATGGTAGTTATGCCAACAAATTGATTTTAAAAACTTGTTCTAAATTTAAATCTAAAAAAAAAACAAGCATGTTAAAGTTAACCCTTTTATTCATCAATATTTTATTTATGGCATTATAATTTATCTGTAGCGATAATGGAATTATTTATTAATTATTATTATTCGTACGTGTACAGAATCACTGTGTTAATAATATTGACTATCGTCCAACGGTATAGTAGGCTTGCCAAGGTCACTCCGGTGGAGATTTACATTTTTTTAGTTACGACTGCTCTATCTGATTATCATTATTTTCTGTGCACTAGACGCCAGATTCCATGTGTACACAACCTTTTATTGTTTGCATAAAAAACAACATTTCTGGAAAAATAGTTATTTCATTTTTACGAAAGTTATACAGAATATAGAAAAAAAATTGTGGAATTGTATTTCATGGATTGAAATCGTGTTGAATATATGAAAAATTTTTTGTCGTTAAGTGAAATTTTACCTTTTTTTAGTAATTTTTATTATATCTATAAATATATATCACTAAAAAGACATGGCATTTAAAATAGATTAAAGTTAATCAATTTTACTTTTATTTGTTTCATTATCACAATACGAGAAAACTGAAGAATTATAACGGTGGTTATTCACAACCAATTTTTACAAATGGATATGGTAGTAATATGATTTTATGTGATATTATTTTTAATTTTCTCTCAAAAAGTCTTTTAATGACTGAAAATGAATGGAGCATGATTTAGAAATGTAGATGGTAATGCAGTTCAAAAGGTTGCTAATGTTATTTGTTTAATTTATCATATCAGGATTACAAATTTTTATTAATGTTAAGTGATATCAAAATATCTCTGTACCAGATACTAAATCGATAATTGGTGACTGGAATGTAACAATATAGGTTCAATGAATACTGGTTGATGTCGACTGATCTAGACGCTTCGGAATGATCACAAAAACATCAATCAAAATTTCATTCCGATAACAACACGACGCGTTTGCAATAAAATGTGTTTCCTTCACAAAAAATATATCGAAACGTCGTGAAGGCCGAATAATAATTGTATGTAATTGACAGTAGCAACTAATGATATTTTTGAAACACTTACAAAACATTATACTCGCCACAAGTAGAATAACATCAATACATATCTTACTAGTATTTCAATTAAATTTACATTATCATTAGATATCTAGCAAGTTTTTTTTTAACCTGAAACGACTGTGATTATCATACTGATAACAGATATAAAAAGTCGTAGAATTTATCGTGTTTGTCCTGTTGAAATATTACAAAAATAAAACATGATGTTATTTAAGCTTTTTTCACTGAAAATTTCTTAAACGTAATAATTATTGTATATTAATACATATTAATTATTATTTATATACGAACAATATCGTCTGCTAGCTAATAAAATATTTCAGTAGCTTGATAACTGAATTATGTATTATAATTTTATATCATAATACTATTATATGCCATATAATTGGCACTATTTAAAAAAATAATAAAAGCAAACAATTGTATTAGATTTTATTAAGTATATTGATTCCATGTCATAATCTGTAATGCCTTACTTATTATTCACCATAATAATTCTATACGAGCGGAAGATTAAAATTACACGAGGTGTGGTTATCAAAAGTCTGTCAAAGATATGTCAGTTTTGACACATCTTTCTAAAATATAGAGCTATGAACAAACTTTGGATTTACAGAATACATCAATTATATATACGCCATTAATTGGCATTTCAGGATGCTAAAGTATAATATGGTTTCAGATTAAAAAGGTATTTTTAAAAAAGTTATTTGTCAGTTATTTTATCGATTCATTATGAATTGAATTATATATATTCAATTAAAATTTAAATCTTTCTTTGAAGAAAAATAAATTAAAGCCCACAACCTACAAAACTGAAGCTCGTGCGTTTACCTTTCAATAATAAGAGGATTTTTTACATTTAATTGTAGGATATCAATTTTTATCTCATTACATGTGACTGATTTGTAAAATATAATTACAAAAATAGTATAACTTTATTTAAAAAATAACGGAAATAAATAAAATCAACAGCTAGTGTAAACATAAAATTATTTCCTTGTGCAGTTTAGTTACCACAAAATAGTAACAGTAAATATCGTGTGTAAAAAAATGATTTGAAATAATATTAGACGTAATGTGTTGTAATTGATCGCAAAATGCAATAAAGTCAATACAGTTTACCGCAAAGTAGCTCATAATATTGATTGTTGTTGCATGCATTTATGATATATAATTTTTTATCGAAATATAATATTTAAAATATAGTCGTGAGTACAAATCATATATTATATATCAGGCGCTGACATTATGCGAAACAACATTCGTTGCCTAATATGAAAATGCATAGTAATGATGCACACGGGCAACTATTTTTGGTTCAAGATAAATGGTGTGGGCTTACCATATTCATTATCGGTCCCAAGTAGGAGGAAGAAAGCGGAAATGTTATATATTTATTAATGATACCAATTATTGAAACATAATCGCTTATTTTTACTGTTGGAATGAAAAACATTTTTTAAACGCTGGAACCAATTAAATAAAACCTCTTTTTGTTAATTAAGAAATCTACAAATAAATCAATTTGCCTAAAGTATTTCGGCTGCTCTTATTAGGAAATTTATTCTTTCATAAGCAGTTGCTCTTAATAGTTGGCACAGCTATAATTTACATTAAGATATCAGAACTATACAATGAAAGTGTTTTTATTTAATAACTTATTATTTACTTGATATAACTTAATTTAAAATAGGAGAAAATTATAACTCTGGAAGCAGATTAATTTTATTGATAGCTAGGTGTCTTGATTAATCAATCACAATTAATGGGATATGATAATAAATAAAAATACACCCACGAATTAATAATGTGTAAAAAATGCTACAAATAATAATGTATTATGTCAACCTAAAATGATAGGAAGCACAATGTGCCATACTTACAATTTATATTTGTACTTCCTGATCACACGTCATTACAAAGCAGTTCCAAAATGCATCTCAAGAATTCTATTATCTATTCTAAGATATTGAGTTTCATTACAAATTTATTTGATGTATTGTTTATTTATGAACAGAGTAAATAAATTATCGATAAACAATGTTGTAACAATATATTCGTTGATTATTGATATATAGGAAGTAAGTCATCTATCATAGTTCTGCCTACCTACTGTTAATTATAATAACTCAAAGAATACTAACAGATTTATAAATTGAAACATATAAGTAGTTGGCAATGTGTATGCATGATGTAAAATAGAAGACAAAATCCTTGTGTTACTATTTGAGTCAACTTCATTTCTCCAAATGTCAGTTAATGAGGTTTTTTGTTCACCTTCCTAATAAGGTGAAGCAGGAAGTCCCACAAGAACTGCTCCTATCAATGTGTATTAGATTAGACCACCGCTCGGTAATGTCTTCTGCATGTTGCAGCTGCATTAAGTGTACGTATTTATTAATCCGATCCATTCAACAAAGAAATGCAATGTTCTTTACTTTTACTAAATCGGTTTGCAGTGAGTGTGCATATTTAATATTTTAATAATGCTATCTGTTTTTAGTACTACGACCGTGTCGTAAATATTAAACGTGTTTAAACTTCCATTAAATGTCAAAATATGGCATAATATTTTGTCATAATACGTAAATATTATAATAAATACCTTGCTGTAATTTCTTCATATTGCATTATTTCTTAACAACATCTTGTATGAACCGATCACAAGAATTTCTAATGTAATTCTATGTAAATACACTGCAATCACTAATTACAGTTTTTCACGATGTGTAGACTAACCTTGTATTTGCATAAAAAGTAGTTGTCAGATATCGCTTAAAGTCAATGGGTACTATGTCCCGCGTTTTTTTTTATCTAGTTAAAGAATTTGAACAGAAAACCTCCGATTCCAAAGTTAATTCACTCACTGGTCACCAAAGCAATACATTAAATTAATTTATATAAATAATATTGAATACGACAAAAACATCTACCAACATATTTGATTCTAAAAGATCTGTACGATGAAATAAGAATAAAACTGAAATATTAAATAAAGAGTCACATCATTTTGAGAAGAGACGTTAATTTAACTCTTTGGTGGCAAAATCTTTTGAGATTTAGAACATAAATATAACGTTAAGTGACACACATGCTGAAGAATTAGTTATGTAGTGTAGGCAACAAGTTACAGTCCTTTAAAAAGTTATATACATGATACTGTATTCAATGATGACGTCGACTATATTAGAAACAGAATTTGTTGCCAACTTAAAGTACTAATATATCAGAATTTAGCAACGAATGCGTCAATTTTAAATTAATGTAATCGTATTTTTGAATGAATGTATTACTAGAAACTGTAAAAAAATATATGCCAACTTTTTTTCAGAAATTAGATTCAATGATTATATTTTGATAAAGCGGATACTTTAATTAAAAAAAAAACGAACCTCACTGTCAATGTACAGTATTAGACAAGAAAATAATTATCTTGTGTTTAATAAATTGATTCGTTTGGATTTTTTTCGTATACTTTCAATCAATTAATGTGAAGTAACAGCGACAGTTTTTTTTTCTAGAATTTATAATGTCAGTAAGAAAATAATAATCCAGTTGAGGTCTTTTGGAATCCAATATATATTTTTTTGACCGATGCCTTGACAAGTTGTCATTTGCATGTTCACAAGGCCGAATAACGGTTCCCAGTTTGTGACTAATCAATAATTATCTATTGCGAAATTTGCAATTGCCGTCCGTAAATCGTTATTGCAATGTTAACACGTATTATTTTTTTGTAGAGAATATATTATAATTAGACCATTATTTAAAAAAAATGCTTAACTGTACAAATGTATCAGGGGTTCACAAACTATGCTACAAATGACATTCATTTACATGTTAATTGTATTGGATGATATAAGGATTTACCATTTGGATTAATCTCATTTTGATACACTGACTAACTAGTCGTATTGAATTAACTTCATTCTGTTATTTCTAATGCGCTTACATTGTTGACTAGTGTAAATAGTAAAAGACTTTAATACTAACATAGAAAACGTAAGGTAATAAAGTACGAACTTTCAGAATACAAAACCTGACCAAACAGCTTTCTGTTTCATGAAAAGTCAAATGACTACTACACTTATACATTTTTAAGATTACATAGATTCAATCCTGCGTACTTATCCATATAAATGATAAGACTTCGCCGTCCTACCAGGCAATTAAAAATGGCCCATATTATGTATTTGACACAATGAAACATGTTGACATGAGCAGTGAGAAACCATGCTATATGATCCGCAGAAGAAGCAACATTTAATCAAAGAAGAATTCAATCAGATATATACAAAGTATTAATTTTTTCTTACTGGATTAAAATTTATTTCATTTAGGAAGAAAACACAGTTAAAGCAGTAAAGAAGCAGTATCCAGTGTAAAAAGATTGAAAGTCGATGGATTATACACCCAATACGAATAAAACATTTTACCAAGTTGATATCGAATACATCAAATACAGGCCATGCAAAAAATATTGCAGCATATAATTATTATTATCGAAGAAAAAATATTATGTAGGCGTATTACTTCTTTAATATTAATTGCCGAACTAAACGTAAGTTATGTTTCATTTTGGGAGGTTATATTTTATCAAGCTACTCATTGCACAATTTTGTATTCATCTTGTGTTATTTACGAGCGTCGTATCGAATATCATTTGTAAGAAATATTACAAAAGGAAATTGACGTTTTAATTGTCATTTATCATATTTTTTTTAAAATTATTAACTTCGACAAGCTTTGTAATATAATGTCATATTAAATATTTAATAAATTAAATGAAAAAACAATAACACACGTTAGAAAATAGATTTTTTTGTTTTAACTTTACCATTATTAAAGCATTCATTTTTTACTTGTCAACTCTATTAAGAGTTATTAAACTGGTAGTATTTTTTATCTATCTATTCCAAAACTAAAACGTTGTACGCTAGGTATTATACATATTTACAAATGATCCAGAAAGAAAGTTGATGTACCTTTGATAATTGCAGTATATGGATAACCGTAATTTAAGAACTTATCTTGATAGATTTGTTATTAACAAGGCATTAAAAAGAAATACTTCCACTCTTTGATATAAAAATAATGTAATATAATAAATAAAACATAATTGTAATGTACGATATCGTTGACATCCAGAGATCCCAAATTCTACTTGTTTCTTATTCTGATCGGTGGAATTATGATATCGCGGAAAACTGTTGGTTATTATTTACGAGATATAAAAGGTGAAGAATTATTGGATGACTTGAGAGGATGCGAAGAGATTGACGAGTGACATATAATCTCAGAGAAGCTATTTATCACCCACGTGACGGCCGCATACTCCAAATGGGAAACGGAAATGTCAAAAAATGAAGAAGATATATTTTAGACATTTTTTGAAGATTTATTTCCGCTTTGTCAAATCTAAAATTATGTTTTAGTCAATGCAGGATGTTTGGGTAATGAAGGATTACTAGAATACATTAAATTATAGGTATAGTATTTATATATAAATCCTCGAAAGAGTACCAAAAAGTTGAACTATTACAAAAATCCCCTCTTGAATTTGACTCTTCACCAAATGTTGCCATAAAAATTCCGTGCTTATTCCATCCGAATTGATTATAAAATTCGAAATCACTTCTGATTTTTTTCACGTATATTTCTTGGTAGAATTCATTGGCTTAAAATTTGATTTTAATTTAGATAGTAAACCAAACAAGCGTTTGCAAAAACGAGTTTGAACTAGAAATTAAAAATTGCTTCTCAATAAATAATACGTAAGCATACTCAATGGAGGCCAAAGAAAAGTCTTTATTGTATTGAAAGTTTTTTTATGATGACAGTTTATCAATTCAATTTCATTTTTTTAAATCGTAAATTATAATGAATATGAATATGTAAAAGCAATGTAAAATTTAATAGTTTTATCTGTACCGATATTATAACATTTGTACCATGTTTCATTTTTAAAGTTTCATAGCCTCAGCAATTTTAGAACATAATAATTAAACCGTCGAACCTACTTTTATTTCAGTGAAATTTTGATCATTGATAAAATATTACAACTGATTCGGTAATGGCATCAAGATTATGGAAACTAATGGCTTTTAATTTATAAGGATGTCTGATCGATAACATGAAACCTTGACTTGAATTTTAACACAAAAAACATATGAACACCGATTATATCCTGGGGTTAAACACATGGTAGGCGTTTTACTGTGCAATTTCGTTAGGACATGTACTTAAAATTGACGGTGATTTATCTATATTTATTACAAAAGCCCATCTATTAGGTCAGGTATCGAAAATTTTAACGATTGAAGAGATAAATACACCTACGATTATGTATTGTAGAAACCAAACGTATCCCTACTTAAAAGTAAGTATTAACAGAAATTATTGAATGTGAAATATTATGAATGAATCTTTTGCTGGTTGAAGTTTGGCTAAAGAATATATTACTAATTATGAGTTAAATGTTAAATAAAAGACTAGAAGCTTAAAAACAAATTTCTAGGCTTTTTAAGATATGATTATTTTTCATTATGTCCGCTTTCAAAGTAAGGGATATGAAAATCGTCGTAAGTGGAGTAAATGGATTTCCGCAGAAGACAAGTCCTGACAGATTATTTTTATCTCCAGTCCACTTCAGTACCCAATTTATTACAGGTCACGCTGGTTTTGCCGCTAAGCTGTCTTAGTTTGGCCTTGTTAAACAGCCAAAATGTATGTCCCTGTGCCTGTCCAGAACAGGATGCTAATCACATTCTGTGGGAATGTCCAAGAATGTGTACGGAGCGAGAAGAGTTACTTAAGTAGGTGCAACTAGCTGTTGGACCCATCGCGCCATCCGACTTGGTTGCCACAATTTCATTGCTTTCAAAAAGTTTGCGGTGTCATACGGCAAGTAAGTGCGTAGCAACTTAAGTTTTAGGTAATTTGTATTTACTCCCAGGATATTTCCGTCAAATAAAATAGATCGCTTCTCAGTATCAGAGCTCTGGGATACATCCACCCAAAACCAGGTGTGGGTGGATGGTAGGAACATTAGGCAGAATATTTTTTTATCTAAAATTGATTGTTAGGCATTGCTCAACCCAACGGATATACGGTCCACATTTTTTTTTCAATCTAGCATGTGTGAAAATTGAACACGACATCTACGGATACGAAGCGCAAAATATTTTTCTTTTTATGACTTACATAGCCATACTGCTTAACAACGTGTATATTTATATAAATGTATGTGCAATATGTATATATATAATATATTCATCTTAATAAACTACTGGAAGGATCTGTCACTCAGTGTTAAGAGTATTATAATTAGCTCTGATAAATATATCCTTGATAGAATGAAAGTAATTTAGATGGACACGGTAATGTGTGGTAAATAGCAAATAAGAAGTTAGCCTTCAAAATCCGAATTGATTATTTTCACAATTTAGTATCTAAACAAAAGCAACGCAACATGTTCAAATAATTCTTTAGACATTACCTAATAATATGATAATCGTTTTATAAAATGGCTCAATAAATAAAAACTATTTCTCACAGTAGACGTGGCGCTTATCCCTCGCCTTTGATAGTTATCGTACTGGGAAATGATTTACAGAGGCGGATTGGATTGACAGGGTAAAGCATGCTTTTGAAGAACGTCTACAATCTTAGTGGATCTGAAATAATCTCCGATAAGAATCATTCACTTGATTGTCGGTTTTCGTGACTCGTGTTTTTAATACACAATTTGCTGACACTTTTGACAGATGTTGCGGTTTGATTTTCCCGGAGAAAATATATTATTCTAAGAATATTTATAACATGTAAATATTTTTTTTACTATTGATGGCATTTTATCATATATGCCAAGTATCATATTATGACTATGTATCATTTATGAATGACCTTGTTTATGAAAAATAAAACCGCAGGAATTTTGTGTACTATCCCATATACATTTAGTAAAAGTTATTCGGATGTACTTTAATTTTAAACTAGCCTTATTAAACATATAATTGAAACATTTCACTACATATAATCAAAATATAGAGACTTTAACAATCAAAAGATATTCAAAACTTCAAAATGAGAATTTTATATTTAGATACTGCCAAAAACAAAGTATGGTTGTAAGCACAAAATAAATTAATTCAAATATATATTAATATTTTGACTGCTAAATAATGATGTATTGTCATCCCTAATATAAGCGAGAAATATTTTTACGTCTTCACGTGTATGATTTTTAGAAATATTATGTACACTAAATAAAGAGCATAATATACTTAATAAAATAACAGTTTTTTATTTTGTCAAAATTAACTATGTACATTCGTGGTCAGAGTTTCGCTAAAATTTTATACTTCTTGTCTTCCCGGTAGCGTAGTTGGTAGCATGCGCGTCTAGTACTGCGGGCTCGATTCCCCATCTGTCGGATTTTAAAAATCCAAAAATACAGGACTGGTTTGGGTTTAGCAATTGTCTGACAAACAATTCTCGTAAAAAATAATCCGTTAAGACGTTTTCACATTGCGGATATCCATATACTCAACTTTCAGAGTGGTTATCTTCACTATGTGCAGATCCATATGCTCCACTTTGAGAACGCACTTGGTATAAGGAGAATTGTAAATGGTTCTTCGTGGTCAGAGTTTCGCTAAAATTTTAAGATTTTCAAAAATATCGTAGCAGCTAAAAGGTTAATAAATGATCAACGTAAAATTTTGATCAATTTCGCATGTTAAAGCTTCTACCAGGGTTGCTTATTTTTCAAGTAAACGGAATTCCGACATCCTGCCGGTGTAGCTATGTAAAGTTAGTGTACTTAAGATGAATCTAAAAAAGTTATAATATGCTATATTTGTATTTAAAATAAATAAAATTTAGCTGTACTTAAAGCCATTTTAGATAAATATTTGTTTTTTATAATTG
Source organism: Rhyacophila evoluta (assembly GCA_022683975.1). Taxonomy (NCBI): domain Eukaryota; kingdom Metazoa; phylum Arthropoda; class Insecta; order Trichoptera; family Rhyacophilidae; genus Rhyacophila; species Rhyacophila evoluta. Next base: position 13,906 of record JAGVSQ010003913.1, read on the forward strand.
TTTAATAGCGCTTTGTAGAAGTCCGCATAATGTGAAATGAGAGTTATTATGTTAATCATCACGGAGTAATAATGTTTTGTGTGGTGAATTATAACATGTTCAAGAAGATTACTGCGTTACAAAACATAACATAATAAACAGTGGGTGTTGTTATTTGAAACAGCTTATGCATTATTAAAATTTATCTTCAATTGCAATTTGAATAAAAAATATATCATTATTATTCATCGTATTGTCTGAGATAAACGTTGCTAAATGAATACACATTTATCAAGATGTATCGCTGAATTCGACCATTCAAAACCGAGTAATTCAATTTTAATTATATAAGTGAACAGATCTTCACCCTTCTCTTATACGAATAATGAAAACGATTGGATGAACCCGTTTAATAAAAGCTTTTGGTATTCATAGACAAAAACTAGTAAAAAAAAGATGAATTACTTTCATTTTCGACTATGACAAAACGTGAGTGGTCATTTTTCGTTTATGATCCGATAGATATACAAGTACTTGAAAGAATCCGTGAAGTTTAGATTTATTTTTACCACGAAATTAACGGAGTATAATAAATTGATTGAATTCGTATCTGTACGATAAATCTTCCTGTATTTATAAGTAGCATACTATTATATTATGTCTTCAGAACGATAAGTTGGATGATATAAGACTCCTAGAGAATTAATTTTAGAATAAAAATTTAACATAATATTATACCATGTAAGTAAATTAGATGTAAAAATGAATAATGTGTTTTTTTTATTAAAAAAAGGTACGTCGACTTATAAAGAGATACTAAATAAATATTTCAGTTGGTAAACTAAATTGTAATCTAATCTCAAGCTTGGACTGATTTTAAATTTATATTTATATATCATGGACTACTTATATTTTAAACATGAGCATAATGTAAATATTTCTAATTAATAATTCTGGAATTAAACTAAATGAAAATTTACCAATTGTTTATATTACTAATATAATTTTATGTTTTCCCACGATAAGGAATGCATTTTATATCCATGTCATCTTTGGATATTTAGAAATTAGATATCCTCAATGGGAAAATTTATGACTTTATCATTACTTTGAGTCTTGCGTATTTAGAATTTTATTATATATTACTTATTCGCCATGTCTGCTTTGAAGATGGATCATATGAATCTATACAGTGTGAAAATATGTATGGATTTCCGCAATGTCAATAAATGTCTAGATACACTGTTTTTCATGAGAATTAGATGCCAGACAATCGCTAAATCCAATAAGCATCCAGTCATAATTTTTTATAAGTTTATACATCTATCAGATCCATAGTGAATTTTGCTGTTCAAATCGAGCATGTTAATATTAAGCTATACTAATAATTGAAATATCCAAAGCAGGTTTATTTCTTATTTCATTCAATGTCAGTAGATGGCCAGTCTTATAATTCTTATCAAATACACGTAGGATTACCCAATATCAGTAGATGTTTCCTTTTCAGGAAAAAATGGTCACACACAATAATGATTGTACATGCAAACTTAAACGTATGTAGCCCCACTTAAGAACAATGTCACGATACATGGCTTGATTGAAAATCTATCACGAATGTCTTCGTTATTTTATTAACATTTGTATACTGACATACAGTTGGTACGATTTTGCTCGTGTCTCTCAACGCTTTTGACGAATATCACCATACGTCATGAATAATATACAATCAGTCTACTACACTATATTAATAATACATTTTTGTATTCCATAATCACTGAAACAGATTGACCGCAACCAATCCTAATCGACAATCAAAACTCTGTTTCAACAATGTAGTAACTTTTTTTGTGAATACTATAATACAGTCCAACGTGTCTAATGCCTATCAAGAATTGTGGAGCCGATAATAGTATTTTTAAATGGAATATTTAAATACTTTCATTGAAATGACAAGTTATATAAGAATGCGAAGTACACGAAATAATGTTTATTATAAGTAACGCTTGTAAGAATAAACCGATAAGTTGTCATCTATCAGAGACGGTATTTTATCAAAAAATTAAATTACAGTACTTGTGAAAAACTATACAACACCAGTGGCAGGTAAAATCTTCATATTTGAGACCACTACCAAATTAAATAAATATTATATAACCTTGTACAAACATTGGTAATAAAATAATAAAAACATTCAATATTATGCATATATTATAATATAAACGATGGCACAATAATACACCAAATATGAACGTATTTTCGTACATTTATTTTCATTTAAAGCTCATTTTAGATAGATAGGTAGAGATAGTTTTAGTGATTTAACAAAGACAGTTGAATGAGTTGAAGGGATCATCTGAATTTTGATTACGATAGAAAATGTTTTGAAAACATTAGGTTACAATTTCATCAACTAAATGTATTAACTAAGCTTATGTGACAAGGGCTCAGTTATTTATGGACACGATTAATCGGTCTTCTTATTCATATTCCAGATCTTTTAAACTACACTCTGGCTTTTAAAGCTAAGAATATAGACTTTTTGAAATATCTAACTAATGATTTATACTTACTGGTTACCAGTACTTGCCCATAATTTCTATTTCCTCGTTCTAGGTTTGTAACTTGATATTGTCATAAATTAAAAAAAAGTTTACAATAAAATTCTTAGATTAAATATTTATCGATACAATCGTTATCTGTGAATGTTTTTGTTTCCTATAAATATACAAAATATGCATATGAAGAAGTATTATAGAGGGTATCGAAAAATTAAAAAGAATTCGTAAAAAGTTGGTAATATACTTTGGGAGATTCTCAACGCTGTCTGATTCAAATTCAGCGTTATTTGAATCGTACCAAGTTGAGAGCAATTAAAGAATTTACTGTTTCTATTATGTTTACAAAGTTTCTCAGTATTAATTTATTATACTTATTACAAACAATGTGTGATGTATATTAAAAGACTACGCCACTGATTGAATTGCTATCGGAAATTGTATCACGCAGTTAGAAAGTGACTAAGTGCGCGTGTCGTGGACGAAAAAGTGCGGCCGCCTAGGCGAACGACGAGACGCGAAGAAAAAAAGCGAAAGTGGAGGAGGAAAATGTGGGCGGAGACGTGTGGCGAGCTGGTCTCCATGGCTACCGACTATGCTGATGGAGTAGCAACCACAAATCGATGCAAAAAAGACGCGAAGGTATCAGAAATGCGTAATTGATGTTTATCATAACGATGTCGTTTACCGTAAACGGTTTTCACGATACGTGCATTTCTAAAAGAAAAATAATTTTGCATGACCACATTTTTTTAAAAATAAAAAATATATTCTGAATTTCATTTAATTAGAAAATAAATCTGAAACACCTGTTAAAAGTATAATGGACTAATAATGCTCGTTGGGAAATGATTTTAAGCTAATCAATAATTAATATTTGAATATAGCACTACATAAAAGATAAATACTTTTGTAATTTTTGATTTTTTACTATATTTATTTTAATTATACTAAAATACTTAATTTTTGTATTTCTTCGTAAATTTAGCTGCAAAATGCAGCATATAGGTCTCCACAGTGTGGAGATGTCCTCCTCTTAACCTCTTCTTAGTTCTTCGTAATGTGAAAACGTAACTTGATAGATTTCTTTTTACGGAAATTGATCAACCTATTTGATATATTGAATCATTTTAGACAGAAGAACGTAGGCGGTGACTTGGTGCATAAATTATAACTTTGCCTGTTGCATCCCATAGCATCTTTCACCAGTTTATCAAATTACCGCTTACGATTATCTGCCAAAAAAGGCTCGATACAAAACTGCATATTTCTAATTTAAATAATCTGCAGCTTTTGGAATCGAATTACTCTTCGGCCACTGTGGGGACAATTTTGATTTAATAAGATTTTTTCAATAGCTTATTATTAAAGTTTTATGGGTATAACACTATTTTCAAGATAAAAATTACACAATAATATTATATATATATACTATGTCAGAATAAATATTATATATAATCAAATCTACCTGCACATGATAAGTTTCATAAACAAAGAGATTTTGAGTTATGACAGTTAATAAAATAAAGCGTATAAAATACAGATTTCAATAATAACATTTAGCAATATGTATTTTAAATTAGATTAAAAAACTTTTCGTTTGTATAACAATAGCTTCTAAGGCAGATAATATCGCAACTTAAATGGACTATTTATCAAAGAAGTTGCAATAATTGAGGGCAAGCGTCTGACAGATGGATGGCTATCCTTCACCTCTTCAACTCCGCGCGTGCCTCAGTACGCCTTCCTTACCAAGTCTTTCTTGTCGTGGTCATGGTTTTAAAAAAAATATTTAGTCAATAAATAGATCCGTATAATTTTATTATGTATTCATCAAGTTAATTACGCATGTTTTGTTAAGTAATTCATGCATACATAAATTATGATGAATATTCTTGACGTGCATACAGCCAAATTTTTAATAATTTATTTATATTATATTGTGTTTTTCATTATTAATTCACACGTTTTATTAATTATTGTTAACATTTGGCGATATTGATCTAGCATGATCCGGCTGGTATTGCGAAATTTTCAAGCTGAAAAACTATGCCTGTCATTTTAGTTTTTTGGTCCTGTAATTTGTCTGTAATGTTTTTTTGTTTTGTAAAAAACTGTTAAACTGACAATTGTTCATTACAAATTAAACGGATATTGTAAATATGTACTAGCATCTTTTAAGAAAGAGCAAGTTTAACCATTTAACATTATGGTATTTTTAAACCTTTTTTGCACACTACTGCAACCAGAAAGATGTATTTTTTTAACTATCTAATATAGATTATTTTTTATTGTTATCACCATTAGATGCTACGTTCAATTTTTTCTATACCTTGTTCACTCCCAAGATGAAGCATATGGATCTACATAATGTGAAGATATCTACTACGAAAAAGGAGTAAATGGATTTCCGCAATGCTAAGACGTCTTGACAGATTAGTTTTCACGAGAACTGTTTATCAGACAATTACTCAACCCAATGGGCATCAAATCTTGCATTTTTGGATTTTAAAATATGACAGATGGGGAATCAAACCCGCATTCCCCGGATCGCTAGGCGCCCACGCTACCGACTACGCTACCGGAGACAAATATTAAAAACTAAGGGTCGTAATAAAGATATTTATTCACAATATACAAAGTACAACGCATTTCTGAATTTTCACACATATAATTAGTTGGGCAACTAACTAATAGCCACACATTTAGGCTTTGCTAAAAATGAGGAAATGTGTAATTTTGCGAGTGCTTTTTAAGCCTATAAATTATAAAATAGACACTTATGATTAATTAATAAGTATAGTTTGTTTCAATTCAAGTTCATAATCTACCATGTACCCTGCTCTATTGGAGCCATCCCTCAACGAAATGTAACCGATTTCCCCGAAACTTTTTCAAATGTTTCCTGGCTAAAACACTCACTCATAGTCAAACTACCTTAGTTTTTTTTTATAAATTCGCGTTAAAAATATGACGCCAAAAAAACAAAAATGAATAACAAACAATTATTCATATAAAATTTTCTACAGCAATTATTTATTATTGCTTTTTACTTGAAACATTAAATGATAAAACCGTTGAGTATTCAAGTTGGTAAAAAGATTCAGTAAAAGTCATCAGAAATCATCAGAAAAACTCACAAAACACCACCTACTGTGGAATTTTATTGGTAATCTATCAAAAGATTTTTTTCTTTTATATTAAACTAAAAACTAGCTTTAAAATTGACGTGTTGCCTTTCATTGAGATTGAATAGAAAATGAACAATGACATCAAATTGATTTTGATCTCAATAATAAGAAAGCATACGTTTTTAGAAATAACTCAAAATCTTACATATTCGTCGATTTATTCTGAAACAAGCTGTATTTTTTTTGCAATGAGATGAAATTGTATTTGAAATAAAAATATCAATTTAAGAAAGTCATCCAAGTGATAATATTGATAAAAAGTAATAGATAATTTTATATACTAAGTAAATGTATTGAATGTGAAGTATTCATTGTATAGTTAAATAATTATAAGACACTCGATTAAAGATGTGATTTGATAATATCATAATAAAATAATAAAAAAAGTGTTCTGTTGAAATTCTTTTGTTTGTAATTCGTTACGGGCTCATTATATTCTTTCATTAACTAAGCGAGCGTTATGAATATTAGAGTAAAAAAATAAATAATATTTAGATGAATATTTTGTTCCCTTCTATTTTCTTATCGTTTCATCTTGACAAATGAATGTTTCGCTAACTTTTCATTTACACAAAGCTAGTTATCCGTTGAGCAAATAAATTATTAAAGTGTATAATTAATTATGTTCGTATTGGTTTCACATCATTAACGTTACACCAGTGTTTCAATGACTCAGGCGAATTAAAATGGTAACAACCGTGTTAGTTTATCCTACTTCCATATAATTAATATTGTAATATATTATACCACTATACATACTATTACATACTATAATATTGGTCTGTATGCCCCTGATAACTACGTAAGAAATCGGGAACATCAGCTGTTTTCCATTCCTAAATGCAGGACTATCCTGCCAGTA
>JAGVSQ010003914.1:0-20491 GCA_022683975.1 Rhyacophila evoluta
TTTAAAATCAATTTCCATCAAGCACCATCAGTCGAAAATATTAATTATTATTTCATACATCAATGTTGAACAATTCAGTCGGCGAATTAACAATTAATTTAAATACTCGCTCAACCGGACTAGTTATTCTCACAGACACTGAATGATTTAATATTCTATCAATTCTTAGATATTATACTCATTGAATTGTTACTAATACCAAGTTCTGTCGTCTTCTAGATCCTTCTGCGACAGATCTTATTATAAAATTTTCATCGATCGCTCCCGAACCCCAGCCTCCAGAAGTGAGCAAACCAATTGATTTAGATGATCCAGAGAGTCCTCCGCTCAGCATCGTTGAATCGCAGAAATACACTAAAAAGCACCTCGCTTTGAAGATACTCTGTTTGAAGGTAGCTGCCCACTTGAAATGGAACTTAAGTAAGTTTATAGCCTATTTATATTCTATTGTTTTCCTTAAACTAACTCAAACATCTGCCATTATTTTACAATTCTTTATAACGAGTGGCGTTTATACAAAATATAAATGTTAAAATACAGTAAAATATAATTATCTCCTTTGAAACATTACTATGTTGTGCAAAAATGAATCTTAACCTTTCCCGCTTGGATCATTTATTTTCAAAAATTTTTAGCAACTAATCAGAATTCGGCACATTTTCAGATATGTATAAAATAGAAAATTTGTAACAAATTCATAAAATAATAACTAATAATTGGTCCAGTGAGTGATATATGTCAATAAAACTAGCAATAGTAACTGATTTTTCATTAAAATCGACATTTTTATGGAATTTAAAAAAAATTAGATATTGAATACCTTGTCTCATCATTTCTACGCGCAATATTGATGGAATAAATTTTGTATACAGTTTGCTCAGAATATTTGCATTATTGTATATTAAGCTAACAGCACTATTTAACCGTTTTCCATTCGTTATTTTTATTAATTACATAACAATATTCGTATGTATACATGTATAAACAGATATTGTATTAAACTGAATACAAATTCTTGAAGCAGCATCTTTCTATAGACTCTACTTTAGTTTTAATATTCAAAGATAACGTCTTCTTGGAAAAGGTTCACTAGTGACCAATGAGTGCTTGACTGTATTTTTAAAGACGATATTTGATTTTTTTTATTGGTTACTTATTTCAATATCCTGCTCTTTAGTCAAGAAACTAAAGCTAGATAAGCCCACAAGAATTAACTGACTATATATTTGTTGATTGATATGAAATGTTCACACATTGAAAAAATGACATTTTATATATGTTTAATAGAGCATGCAAATCTACACATGACGATGTACTTTAAACCCACAAAAGTCCACTCTTTACACATTTAAATTGTGTATAAATATCACAATATTTTTCAAACTGATTGAAGTCCAGCTATATTTTATCAAATTTACTTAAGTCCAAGCTTAAAAAAAAAATTGAAATGCTGCATCAAAAAAATAGCTTCGGGTTTTTTCTGTATTCATCATAGATCCTAGATTCTATCATTTAACAAAATCTCAAATCTTGCATTAATTTATTTTTACAAGAAATGATAAACTGCATTTTTCTTAGTTTGACATTCAGTGGACTTAACGTCATTTGATATCAGTCAATACACATTTCACAAATAATACTTTACCTTCACTTGAAAAAGGACCTTTCCTGCTGGCCAACGAAGCTGTCCACCGAAATCTCTCAAGCCACTGTTTTTTCGAGTGGAAAGGCTTAACTGATTTCAATATTTATTTATGTTATAAGTTTAATTTAATTCAACACAATTTGATGTATAAAATATGCAGAATTTAATTACTGTAGATCGTTTTAATGTGATACACTACAATGAAGAGGCCAATTAATAACTAATTTTAAGTAGCATGATTTTCGTATGGAGTTTTTAACAAATATATAGTCACTAAGACTCAGTCTATAACATAAGTGATGATAACAACCTATCAATAATCATTAATTCTATCAACTTATCTATTTCAGATATACTGGAAACCAAACTCCCTCGCATCATACAATCTCAACTAATGCAGGATCTCATCTACATGGCCACGGATGGCTGCCACTCTGAACCTCCCATGGTAATAAAGATTTCTTCTTTGTAGCAGTGTTTTTTTTTCCATTTGCAGGCTCCATTATTCATTTATTAGCAGATTGTAAAAACAAAACGTAACATTATCCCCGATAATGGATGAAAGTGTCTGTCTAAGTTCAGTTTACCATTATTTTAAATCTCCGTCAGTTGTTAGTTTAGTTGTTTGGTTAGATGCTATAAAGCATAATTGCATACAGTCCAGCTATGTATCTCACCTAATGATTTTCAATAAATCAGTTAAATAGATATGATCAGTTTTAATTTACTATTTATTTTTACTGCCCGGTGGTGGATAGTGAGTGACCAGTACTTATATTTTATTTATCTCCGAATATACCGATTGCAAGGTCTTCATACTTTGCATATTCTTCATAAAAACTCCTATAATTTCAATGATATCATTACAAAATAAAAATGTTGATCAATATCTACAGAAATAATTATTTCAAATTAAATCTAGAACCGATATACTCGTGTGTGTATCAAATAACGTTTGTATGTGTGTAATGACAGTGTCCATCATTTTTTTTAAATATATTTGAATTATGTCATTACATCTCAAAGAGGAAGAGAGGGAGTAGTCAAAGCAGCTAGATACAGTCATTAGTCAGCAAAGGATATCTACCTGAACATGTCTTCTCTTTTGTTTCTCTTTTATTTTTGTATTTCTTGCACTCATTTTATATTATTTGACTTTTAAAACATCATTAAATGATGTTTATATCTAATTACAGTAATTAATTTGGCAGATTTTGCATAATTTGAATTTAAAATATACATTTTTTACTGGGTTTTTACTAAGTGTAGCCAGCACTGTAGCTTTAGGGACAGTACAATGAGAGTAAAAGCAGATTTTAGACGACATACATTTCTGTTTACAATTGGCATACGAGTGGTACATAAAATGACTCCTACTCTATCTCCAATTTGTTAAAAGTAGGAGAAAATAAATAATAACATTCTCATTAGTATAACACTGTTTTATTTTTTTTATCTTAACAGGAAGTTTCAAATGAAATGCTGAAACGCGGTGGGGTTCTATTCTCGCTAGTGCTGTACCACAGATGGCTTCTTAGGTTCCTCGTCAATAGAGCACTGATGACCCGACAATCCAAACAGGCTTATCTGAACATGTCAGTAAATTAATTGAAAAATTTCGTTACATTTTGTTTGTAATAATTTAGTGAATTGTATCTAGTCATTTCTATTTCGAGGTGAAATTTATATTTCTACTCAATTTCGATTTTACGTATTTCTGTAATGTAGATCGGTTGCTAAATGCTTACTAAACTATTTGTGTCTGTGCAGGGAATCTAAATACAATTTTTTTGCTTTAAATAGGGGATTTTTCTTAATCTGTGTGAATATATACGTTTACTACTGACATTTTCACAGAACATTTATTTTATTCAATTTGAAATAGTACGTTTGAATCTTGTAACTGTATCAAAATATACATGTTGCTCTTTTCTACGTACTGAATCTAGATAATTAAACCCATACAAACGTGCAACCAACTAAAAATCAACCCTAATAAAAAATCTGAGACATACCTCCACACTAGATATTCATATGCATTTAATTGAAGTACAAATTAAATTATTGATTGAGGTTAATTGTTGTCCTTGTTGTAGGGGCGTCATGACGACCGAAGCGGGTTTTGTTCCTATGCATCCCAACTTCGAGCAAACTCATGAACCACTGGAGCATACCCGCCTTCAAAGCCTTAATTTCCTAACGCAAATAACATCAACATGGTCGGAGAAGGCTCCTAAAATTATCAAAATACCTTCGCCGGACACTTTTGCTACTCTCAACGAAGATACGGTCGATATGGATCACAATTGGGAATCATACCAACTGGCCATAACTGAAGATGAAATGTTAATGCAAATTCACTATGACTTATGTTCAAATCATTTCTTTTATGGTCAGTACAACTCTGCCAAAAAGCACATTATCTTATGTAATCAGAGCAAGGAAAAATTAAAATTACATGTCAAGTTGTGGGGGGGATTCGGAACATCAGACTATGCCAGCGTTACTGAGGAAGAAATTGAAGGATATATGAAGGCATTGAATGTCAGTCAAGCTGATAAAGGCCTTCTACATAAGCTGCAGGATGCCATAGAAGACGGCTATGAAGGTCTGCTTGAAGTCATGGAAGCTGATAACCTGGCCAGAGAGATCTCGTTAGTACATCGACATGTTGTTGAAATGGATATACAAGGTCGGTACATATTATACATGTATTTAATTAATATTTAACACCACCGCCTGCTCATAATGCAGTGGATGTCATGTATTTTAATCAAATGGATAAGCATGCATCATTGTAAATTGCTTGAAATCAAAAGTTGCTGGTGCCATATATGTCATAGCTGAATAAAGAAGTTAATTATTTTTATAGAAATAAATTAGTAATTTATTGACAAACCATCCTTATGAAAAATAATCTGTCAAATTTGTATAAAATATTTTAGAAACCCATACGCCGTAAACTTTTATTCAAAATCAGTTAAAAGCATTTAAGCAATTGATCGCAAATGCTAGCCTCATATATATTTTTTCTTTACAGCTGCTTCTACTAGTGGTGCCATAACAGTTTCCAGAGATTTGCTAAATAAAGTAGCATCATTGAACGTGGTCCGTGCCGTACTTGAAGGACACCTCCCGTCGACACACATTGAATTCAATCAGCGTCTCCATTCTGCCGGACATAAATTTGTTGACAACCTTCTTTGGGCCTTCACCGCTGTCCTCACCTCGCCAACATTGATACTTGAAGACAAGACCAAAATTAAATCCTTCTTTATGCATCTGGCGACATCGGAGCACAAAATACCAATCGATTTGATGAACAAGCATCTTGAAACTGTCAAAGTTCAGGGATCTGATGAAGTGTGTAATCTGTTTGATGAATTAGAAATAAAAAGTCTCACTATGGATCTTAATGACGTTGATATTATTATACCACCCGAACTGCTATCTACCGACTGGGAATGTCCTGATTTTGATGCTAAGTCAATCAGGGATCCCGAAGTGCGTTGCTTAAGACAACTTATTGACGCTATGACAGCTGAGAGAATAAGAGAATGTTTAGTGAGTTTGGCGGTGACTAATCCTTCGCAGTCATTGTGGCAGGCAAACCCCCAATGGAAACTGCCCATCCCATTGCACAGTGTTGTAATGTCGCTGCCGAGAGGTTTCCTTAAAGATTTCAGTTTTGTATTGCTCGGTAAAGCCAAGCAACTCGGGGAGACTGGCGATTACGCAGCCGCACTAGAACTGTTACTTATCCTGGAGACAGAAATGAGGAATCAATTGAGCCAACTTCCAGGTGGAAGTTCATCCAGTAATCATGCTGTTCTGTATAAACTGTGCAAGCTAGTCGGATGGGAGGTTTTACTCACTCAAGTCACTCAGGTATTGAATGCATTTTTTACTATAAAAGAAAGCATAAGTAGTATGCCCATAAAAATCTGGTATAATATGATATAATCCATACTGACTGCTATCACTTTACAAGTGAACTGTGTTTCGAAACATTGCAATCTCACACTTTTATTATTGTAGTAATTAATAGTAAAACTGTTTCTCAAGACTCATAACACTCTCAATTGAATTAGCCACTAATTCAGGAATTTAAAACTTCAAAAGAATGTCTGTTATACTGTTATTATACTGACATTAAATTTCACCGTGTAGGTGCTGTCAGATTGGCCAAATCACAAAGCCAACATGTCCGCTCTGCTTAAAAACTGCAACCTGTGCATCATGGCGGTGCAAGCTGGAGACAGCGTCATTCCTAGGCTTGAAGTAAGTTTTTGATTTGGCTGATTTCTTGTAAGCTTTAAGTATATTTATCATCAGTAGTTATTATTCACTGTTATAATGTATATTCACATATTTAAACCAAGAATATCCACAAAAGCTTAATCTGTGTCAAAATGCATTTTGGTAGCATGAGAGATCCAAATGCACCAAGTTTATTGGATTTTGTGAATATAATCTTTCATTAAATTTCAACCCTGTTCGTAACCCTGTTAGCTTATTTCAGTATTGCAGCATTACCATGACAAATAAACAAAAATGCCAGGTGGCTCACTTGTTAAGTGCTCGCACTTCAGCATTAGAAAGATTCAAATCTAAATAAAAATAAACAAAAATGGATCCTTGATGGATTAAGTTTTGTCATGATAAATCTTCACATTCTCTATATTCAGAGTGCACATTTTTAAAAAACATAACTGTATGTTTGAAATATGTAACAATTCTAATTTGTTAACTACTTTACTATAAAATTTTTAAGTATTAGAAGATATACTTTCGACTCTCTGGATTAATAGTGTGTCTTAGTGGCACAATTTTCTATATATATATATATATATATAGTATTTCTATAATATTTCATACCAATTGTCCAGAATGACTCAATTAGTAACAGTGTCGATTATCTAGAGTAGTATAAAGTATGTATTTATGGAATTATTATCCTTGATTCACGTAATATATATTGAATATGTTGTATTTGATATTACAGATAGTAGAGCAAAGTTGTTTGTGTCTTTTGAATGGCAGTGAATGGGACAAAATCGCGAACAATGGAGGATGGGCTTCCGGGGCGGCCACAGCGGCCGCCGCAGCCGCGCAGGCCTGCCAACATTTGATGGACTCTAAACCTAACAAAAAACTGCCTAAAGATCTTTGGGACATGGGTATGACTTCTTTCATTTCTACTTTTGCAATATATGCAGAGAAAATTTATAATATTTGTATGGATAAGAATATGCTCATGAATTCTTGTGAATCGGAGGTACCAGGTTCAAAATGCCTGCATTGTTTTTTATCTTAGATCTAATCTAATACATTTATTCCGAAAGCATATATCAATTGTAGTATGTTGGTTGAATTATATTTAAGATTAATACTATAAGTTAATTAAATTTGCTGGCTGGTGAGATATCTAGATTATTAAAATCCATAAGCATATTATATTTTTTATTATCTATGACACTATAAAGTGATTATAGTTATAGTTTTGATAATGGTACCAAAGGTGAGATAGCTATCAATAGGTGATTGACTTGTACAATTATAATAGAAATACTTGAGTACTTGATTGTTTCATTAAATGCATTCCAAAATGGAATATTGTTAATGACTGTTGAATTTATAAAAATTTTGCAGTGTTGCCGATATTTGCTACGAATTATTCTGGGGCTACAAAACGATCCAACTCGGGTCAGCCGATATATCCAGGCGCTGGTGGCAATTCCAGAAATAACCAAGACCAACAATCCGCAGGTAACACAAAAATGCGTGACGGAATGCTGTCCTTCTTCTCCAAGCTGCGTGAACCCACCGTCCTGAATGTCGTAATTTCTTTACTGGCCCGGCTTTTTAATATACTCAAAGACGACTCCAATATGGATCTCAACATGGAATATGTCAGCCTGTGGCCTTCACTCGTCGGAAACACTAACTCGTACAGCCTGAAATCTGTTTCGGAAACATTACACCAATTAGTGACGCAAGCTTTAAAGTACTATCCAAATAATATATCATGGATCAAACTTCTCGGAGATATGAGCATGGTGGGTGGACATTATTCCACATCTATGAAACACTATCTGAGCGCTTTGACGATCATGTCAGATTATTTTGTTCGACCGCTTTCCAAACAATTAGTCGAAGATCAGACGATATTTAAACGAATGATAAAATGCTGCAATCATTTAAACTGTCCTACTCAGGCTGCGATTCTCTGCCAATTTTTAGAAGAGACAGATTATGTTTTAGCTTTCAAGTGTCTCTCGGATACTTCGCATTTGTGTTCTGACGCTATGGATAGTTATTACGGATGCATTTGGGATACTAGCATCTTGGAGTATCTGATTAATTTGCATCATAAACGTGGAGAGACTCACAGAAAGCAGTTGGCCGTCAAAGTCATGGGAATGTTAGAGTTGAACTCGAATAATAATGACGAAATTCAGCGGGAGGCTGCAAATAGTCGGAAAGCTAAATTCATGAGGGCATTAGTTAAACAATATGTCTGTTAAAGAAACAAAAAACAGAGTGTTTTTTTGCTTGTCTAATCATTCTATCAATCAGTCATGATAATTCAGAAATTGGTGAAGAAAGAAGAAGATAACTGGTCGTGCTCAGTTTATACCAAGGTTTTAGATATTACATGACTAATAACATTCACGGGTCACTCGTCCTTTTTTTTATATTTTATGAAGTAAGATAAAAATATAGAGAAATTATTTAATTAATTTATTGTTTTATTTAAAGACAATTTTTTTCGATTTTCCTTTACCATGTGAATATGCATCCAGTCCATCAATTGGTATATTTTAGAAGGAAGTAAAAAATAAATGGATATTTTTCAATTACGTTTTTGTTTTATTTGACACATTAATTGTAAACATCATTTTCACAATCATTCAAGAATGAATGGTATTTGAATCCAGGACTCGAGACGGATTGGGGTTTTTTTTCACTAAATAATTTGATAGAAATCACATATTTGAATCCTGTAACTGTATCAATATACATATGTTGCTCTTTCATAAATATAACCAACGATTGACTAACCCTTGTAAAAATACAATTTTTAAAATACATATCAATATTTTGATGATCCGTATTTATGCCTTTGATATTTATTGATATTATAATATATTCTTAAATAAATATGAAACATACCATAAAAATTTCAGCTTCAGAAACAGGAAGGTGTCTGAGTTCTTGGCATCGGGTAATTGAAACAAAGCAGAAAATAGGAAATCAGGGCTTACTTAATGCTGTATGTAGCACTATGATAGAGTGAAACCCAATCATACTTTCACACATGGCCACAATAGGTACACATCCCTATACCTGAATAGGTTTACCTTCTCCATTGTAATTGTCTTTAAATTAGTTGATGCATTCATCCAGCAGCGAATTGAGACCGTTAGTAGCTATTAAGACAGCAAAGGGATTTTTTTATTGTCAAACAAAAAAAGGAATGGTGTCATGAAAAAATACTTCTGGCTGGCAGCTATTGACAACATTTTTACTTGCCATAAATGTTTTTAATCGAAAATTATATTATTGTTATATAATAGATTGAGACTTGAATAATAAAATGAAGTCACCTTAATACAGTAATTAGTCATAATAATACAATAGGCAGCTTAACTTGCCTCAACTCAATACAAGTTTTTATTAAAGTCTATAAATTAATGTCAACACCTGAAAAGTTAAGGTAAATCAATCAAGTATTGGATTTTGTTATTTAAGTATCATAATAATACTATAAAAATAAATGCAATGGTCCTAAAGTTAAAGAAGGATTCTAATTATCGTAAAGCAATTATATAAAGAGAACACCACCCACGCTCACCATATGACACCGAAGCATCAAACTATTAATGAAAATATTCAAAATTATGTCACAATATGCTCACCCATTTTCACTGTATGTGTTCACCATTTACACATTATGATCATGCTGACGGGTAAATGAGTAATAAAAATATGTTATACTTCCGAGTAAAACTACCACACAACCTCATACTATCATAGTTTAGTTTTAAAGTTCCCTTAATTGTGAATCATAGATGAAGGTCGTGAATTGTAAAAATAATCTGTTTTAATAGCCCCATTTTCATATTATGAATATCCTTGGAGTGGAAATAGAAAAATAAAAAATATATTGTTATCCCCTATAAATAAATGTTTAATGAGTAATAAAAATAGTTTTGTAAAAAAATAATACTCTTGTCTGGACAAAATAAAAAGAATTAAATAAAAACAAACGCCTTTTGTCTCAAGAAAAATGTGTGTGTGACTGAAATTCATACTGAATGCAATTTCACTAAACGTTCATTGTTTACAACGAACGTACAACCGTATTTTAATGAAGCAATGATAAATAAATAACTCGGTAATGATACAGTTACAATTTGAAAACATTGAACAGTCCCGATTTTATATCGATCTCACCGTAGATATTAAAAATATTAACCCATATTATAAACTATGAATGTTTTCGAAATAACAATTGATAGTAAACATGACGAGTTTGCTTAACGAGAACCAATTGTCAATTATAAGGGGATTGGTTTCGATGTTTGCTTTCATGTACGGCTCGCTGCCTGCAGGTTTACGCTCGATGGCAGGTAGCAAGCAGCAACCTGTTGACTGGTTCTGGTTGTTTATATCGAAACGGAAGACTCCGAGTTCGGCGACCGGTACTCGAGGAAACAGGTCCTTCTGCCAGTTTAACTAAACTTTAACCAACGGGCCACATCAACTTGATATGCCGTCGGTTATGTAATCGAAATTTCATTAATGTACCCACCACGTTCGTGTCCGTCCAACTTCGAATACGTCTTGTAAATGAATAGCGATAATTATCTTCATACAGGCATTCCAACACTGATAAAGAGTCTAAAGTTTTTTCATTATAATTTTTGTGAATGCATGTAGTTAAGTTGTTATAAATTCTTTTTCTTACCATAGCCACTCCGAAATTAGACATCATTTCCGTTCTTCGAGCTGTCAAATTTTATTTTGACATATCGTTTTTTACGAAAATCCTTCTGTTTTTGATGGTTTTTTTATCCTTGTTTATTTTATTATTCGCAGTATTTTATACCATTTTGCTTGACAATATGTATATTTATTAGTAAATACTGTAATGCCGTCGGTTTCCGCATATTATATATCATGGGGTGTTAAAATTAAAAATGTCGCCGTCTATCAATGTCATATCGCGGAAAATCGAATCTGACATTTTAATTACTAATTTTAATACTTTTTATATAAATATATAAGATTAATCAAACTGTATATTTTGTACAACAATGTATTTTATATAAAATGATATGGATACAAATATGTTATAGATCAATAAGCTATAAGCGACTCATTTTAACGATTTGTTTTGAACAGTAGCGTTTTTGCTTTTAATCCCCGTATATAATCTAGCATAACCTATACCCAATGGCGTAACTATCAATTATGGCGCCTATGGCTATTCAAAAAAAAATGCACCCTTTTTAAGCAAACGCGTATAGAATAATGGGATCTATAGTAGATAAAATAGTATTCAAATCCATTAAAATGCATCATAAAAATTCACATATTATGCGATTATACTATGAAACAAATAAATATGATATTTTTTTTATACAATATTAGCGTTTTTTATTTAATATTAGCGTCAGCAATAAGCTGGACACATCAACTGTCCAATTTCAATACTAAGTATTTCAAATTAAAATGTTATACATTATTAATATATATACACGCAATATATATACTTTTCAGATATTTTAATAGAATATTAATAACAGTTGACTGTTATACGCGGTTTTCGCACATTGTATAATGAATTGTATGTCTAAAGACTAATCGTTGACCATAGATTACGAAAAAAAGAAAATTGTTCTCTGATCGTTTTTACGTAATCATTAAGATACCTTTGGTACCAACAGAATATATTATATTACATTAAAAGAATTACAGTGTTAATAACGGATGACACCAAATAGCCATATACATGTATTTGAAATAATAACATACATTTTTAAACACCATTTCTAATTTTTTGAAAAGATCGAACGCTTTTTCGACTTTGTATTTTCCTTATAGTAATTCTTATCTCTGTCAACGTTGGCTAGATGAAACACTGACAGATAGACAACATTGTTCATTTGCACATCAAAATACACTTAATGGATTGAATTTGACGTCCCACAATAAATGTTGAAACACGTTATTAGTATTTATATATTATTATAACATAAAACTTAATACTTATATAGTAGTCAACCGAAATATACTCAGTGGTGTTTTAGGGTACTGGCATGATTTGGAAAGACGTGGAAAGATTGGTTATATGCTCCACTTGGGGAGTGTAAATGAAAGAAGATGTTGAGATCAAAGTGAGACAATGTCGAATCAAGAAATGATTACTATAAAACTAAATCGTTTCTCGTTGTCTGACACATCAATCAAATATGTACGCAATTACAAAATATGATTTCATGTTTATTTATTTTATCCAGATAAAATGACAAATATTTTTAGAAGCTCGTCGTAGTAGTATGCTACACGTAAAGAGCAGACACGGGAGAAGATATCTATCGTTTAATCTGCAAATCAGCCAAGTCCGTTTGTGTATATTGGAGTTATAGCAACCAACAACTTTAGTAAATGTGTATGATATTGCATGGAGTTGCCTGGCGTGTGTGGATGATATTACATATTTCATTTTTTTTAATTTCTTGCGTTCTGCCTAAGACAGAAAAATAAATGCTGAATAAAATGGCATCAAAATCGGTTGTTCGACCATGGATGGTGTTAGCTAGTTTGCAGATTAAGACATCGATATATATTTATCTATATCGACACATTAAATGTATACTAGACATAATATTATATATGAACATTCATGATGACAAAATTAATCTTGACAAATATTTTTCATGGGGACTATTCGTTAACTTATCATTAAGCCTTTTAAATACCATATCGAACCATTTTCAGCAAAAGGTCGTAAACGTAAAACTATGCCTACGATGTTTTGCTTCTCAAATTTTTCGACGAAATATAAAACATAAATCATGCGATAAAACGAAACATTCATAATTCTAAATTATTTAAAACTGGTAAACTTCCATATGTGACATCACTGTTAGCAACCCGGGATTCGCCTTTCGGCATCTTCAGGCTATATTATATGTGGGCAGTGAGCAAACATATAACATACTAACATTCATACATTATGACTTCGGCTGCTGCATTCTTTACGGTATTTTGCCAGTTCATGCGGATATCTATTTTGAACTAATACATAAAAAAAATCGTCGAATTGCCGCTTACGATCTTTCGCCAAAAACGACACAATAGTATAAATCTAAATACGCACTATTTTCAGTGCATTTATTATATTTGATAGTAACGTTTAAAATTCAATAGTATTTATACAACGTGTGCCTTTTTAAATTTATAAATAATGCTTACTCATTTAAAAAAAAGGATTTTTTGCATTCGAAATAATATTGTGACAATTCCAAACTATTGTACTAATAATCAATATTTTCGACTGATGGTGCTTGATGGAAATTGATTTTAAATTCTGAATTATTTAAAACTGGTAAACTTCCATATGTGAGACCATATTCACGTGTTCCATATTCACATATGGAAGTTTACCAGTTTTAAATAATTCAGAATTTATTGTACTAATATTTATAAAATGCGCTATTAATTAAAAAAAGCAAAATGATAAATTCAAATTTCGTTCGACAGGCAAAAACACACATTACTATAACAAACCACCAAGCTTATAACAAATTAAATGTTTTTTACAGAATATTAACTTTCCCGAATCATAATTATTAAAATACGGTAATTTTCGACAATTGCAACAAAAATGTTAAGGTTGATTTACACTGAAACAATAATTGGCATCTGAAATCCTTTCCAGGATACAAAAACTATCTATTTACCTGGCTATATTAATTTGCATACGCACTAAGCTATAGATATTTAAATTATACTCAATAATCCATGGAGTGTACAAAAAGTTTATACATCAACAATAAAAATACAATAAATAACTGCTCAATATACGTTATATACATAACGACTGTGGAAAAGAAAAAGGACGTAACCGTCAATTTTTCAAAATAGCTTTTATCCGACGATCATAATGAATACAACCTAAAATTTTACAAAAAAAAATGCCAAATTAGAATCTAAATTTGGTTTTTAAGTTTGAAGAAAGGATGGCATGGGAATTTTGCGATCAGGAAAAAGGCTTCCATCTAATCAATTTGATAAGTTTTCTTAAATAATTTATTCGATTAATATCATAAGCATTAAAGATACTTTTAAACATTCAAGAAAATCGTACCATACTGATTTGAATAGTATGAAGATGTCCACTCCGAAAGTGGGTTATATGTATTGTATCTACGCAATGTTGGTTACCAAGTAATTGCTCAACCCAATGATTATCCAGTCCTGCATGTATACAGTGAAGATTACTACTCCAGAAATGGAGTATAAATAGATTATAGATGTCCTCAATGTGAAGACTTATTTCGACACATTTTTTTCACGAAACTTTATTATAAGCCAACTGCTTAACTCATTGGATATCTAGTCCAGCATCCTTAAATTTTTATAATTTGGTTAAAAGTATTTAAGAATTATGACTGTATATAATTAATTATTAATCCATTGTAAAAATATCCATTTTTCCGAGTCGCTCCTCGCGGTAAAGCTAATAAATAATTGATTTTTTCACATCGCTACACTAACATCACCTTTGCTCCCTCTCTCTGTTTGTTCAAAGTCCGTTTTTGATTTTATTTCACATTAACATGCGCGATTGCAATAATAAACATGGTTTTTAAACCGAAGCGATGTGGCAATGTCGTTCATTAAAGTTTTAAAATTATTACATTGACATGTATTCATAACAAGTTTAAAGTCCGAGTAAAAAAAACAAAAAATGTTAATATCAACAGGAGAAGGTTGGTGAAGCAACTACTTGTGATTTTATCAATAAAGATTTCTAATTCCATGATTTTATCTGTTAATTACAACCCCACAGACAACTCTAAAGGAAATTATCGTTTAGCACGATGTACACGTTGTATTAGCAATACGTCAAACCATCCAATAGAACTGTCAAAATTTAAATTCGAGTTCATAAATTTCAAAAAAGTTGTCATATTTCGTTACATAAAGTATTACATAAATGTCATTGGACTAATTTATCTATGAATATCAGTATTATTAAGGTGTAGACTCTTGGTTTGAAAATCCTCCTAATTCTCTACATTGCCATCTAGTGAATTATATTTAAACGTTTTTTCTATACACAAAAAATCCACTTTTTGACTGTAAATATGTTTATAATTTATAATTAGCAAGAAATTGAATAACAATTATATTTACATACATTAAAAATTTGTCTATCTATAGTTATATAGTACTTTAAAGTGCATATGTTCACTCGGCATTTTTTAAGTAATTTTTCATAACCCTGACACAGTATTTAGAGATTTTTGTCACTACGTTTTTTCATATTCTTGTGCTCGTATTTAAATATCATAATAACGTATAAAGTGATACGAGTGCGTTCGAATAAACAAATAAACAATAACTCAAAATTATTTTGTGCGTTTGTTTATTTATTTAGTTATTAATGTATAATAATAATATTGATGAATATCAAAGAAAACGGCTAATTATATAATGAATTCAATATTGTCAACATATTATATATCCATACAATACGTAGACCATGTTTATATACAATTAATTAGTCGTTATTTTAAGCTAGGTTGAGTTAGTGTAGCCTCGCTCTTTTCATTTTATAAACATTATAGAATTTTTATTTTTTGTTAGCGCATTGTATAATATTTTACTACATATTTACATAATTTATTACATCTGAAGAGGTATTGAATATTTCATGAATTACATTTAAATATACGCAAATATAAAAAAGACTTCTGCCGTTTCTGTCAAATCTAGTCTAAAACAAAATATTACATTTTAATTAAGATGAAATTAATATAACATGTGACGGATAAATGATACAATTTCACCCCGATTTAGTTGATTGAAGGCTTGTCATAGATTTTTTTAATTAAAAAATTTTTTTAGCGTCCAGAGTATTATCATGAAGGAATATAATATTCTAACACAACTAATATTAATGTATTATACTATGAAAATCCTTGAAAACTATATAAGAAATAGGAAACATCAGCTGTTTTTTGTGTAATAATAGTGGAAAACTATCATCTTACAATACGAAGTACAATTGTATTTTTATATTACATTTCTTGAATAGCGAGATCTTCCGTATGAGTAAAATTGAGTTTTAAGCAATACTAGTTTTTAGAACTCTGGAATAGGATTTGTTTCTTGTTATTCAGGTTAACTTTCTTATTAAAAAACTTTAATTGTTAATAATATGGGTAAGTACAAATAATAATATTAGCTTCAAATAAACGTAATAACCAAGAGAGATAGATATGTATAAATTAACTTTATTTTTGAAATCGTAAATCTTTGTAATGCCATTTTTTTTAATCCCTTCTCTACTTTGTCTTATATATAAACACAGTCTACATAATAGTTACTTTGTTCTTCTCTTTAAGCCTAATCTTTTGATCGATGAGATTCTGGCAAGGTTGAAAGAGTATCAACCCACAGGATTCGATGGAGTTAAAGGATGTTGGTATGTGAAGTGACTGGCAGGTGATTCTTCAGACAATTCTTCAGACGCCTCGTAGTAGAAATTTGCTACAAATGAAAAGGATATGAAGAACGAAGACACATAGCAATTATTGTTTAAAATCAATTATATGATTGAATAATAATTATATTTTACACTAGTGTTAAATTTTGTTTCTTCTTGTGTATTTTAATTAAAGAACGGTTATTGAATAAGAAAAAAGAAATAATCTTCTATACACATGATGAAATAAAACCTGTCAAGTGCCAATGTCTTATTAATTTTAGGTTAATTATTTATTTTAATTATTCAACTATTGCGAAATTGTTGTTGATTAACAACCCTTTCAGTACGACTGGTATCATAGTGTGCCTAAACAAACCGGATCTCGTGCTTTCAACCCAACAAGAGATATTCGGGTGTTGATATTAGCTTTAAAAATAGTACATCACAGGCATTAAAAACAAATAACTAATTTTAAAAATGTCAACTACAATATTATTATACAAGAGTGAAAAAAGTCTCCCTCCAAAAAATATTTGAATTATAATTATATTTGTAAAGTTTTCTCTAAGTTTGGTTTATTAATTTGGAAGAAGACTGGCCAAATATTTATAATCAATTGAATTTATTTATTATAATTGATATTTTATAGCTCCCTGTGTCTTGGCGCATTGGCCTTCGTTAATGTTTTGTTACAAAAAACATTAAACATTAATTAGGTTAATACTCCAATTTTTTTTCCTATTATATAATCAAACTAATATTTACTTCAAGGTATTCACACATATTTTATAAATAGTCGTAAATTTTAACAGTGATCATCGAGTAAAAATAGTGTCGTTGTAGGATTGGTTTATCGAATATCCTCGGCGCTTGACTTGAAAAACAAAACACATGGTCAATTATTTAGAAAATTTACATTTTATTATATACTGTGATTCTATTCTTTAATACTACAGAATTATTGTGCTTTTTTAAATGGCTCAATTACCTTCATGTTTTTACGTGTATTTTTTTTTTCATATTCTGAAAATTGACATTAGGTTTATTCGACAAGCCAATCTTACAGTGACAATAAATAGCACACGTTCATGTATGCAAAAAAAATCAAGGTCAATCGTCGCCGCATCGAGAGGTCATTTTACGGTAAAATCGACCCGCGTCGAAAGCGTTAAAATACGTAATATTTGGTGTCAATGATATCAAAAATCGCTTAAAGTTTTTAGAGAAAGTTGTATTCGGACCCGTCCGTTAACTGTTTATTTGTTCATTCGCTAATGATAGTTGACTGACAGTTTTTAAACAATAATTTATTACCATCGTAGAGACTCACTAATTAGGTGCAAAATCCACAAATCTTCTGGCAACATTTTCATGGTATCACATATTATACAATGCCTTCAAATAAGACTACATTGAAGACGTCTCCCCAACAACGATGCTCGCCACATTTTAGCTGTTTTGAGTTACGTATGCAACATTGCTAAACGTCACATTATGTAGATTAAACTATTTCCAATTTCTACCACTTGGCGTCGCAGCTGTGGCATGTTAATATATGTCCTTCACTTTACAAAGCACACTTGTCTTCTCAGTTCCTGTAAAACCACTAATACAAATTAAGCGCCCTGGAACAAGTAAAATCGTTACGTCCCTTACAGTTCCTAATTTTTTTTAGGTCTT
This sequence comes from Rhyacophila evoluta, assembly GCA_022683975.1. Classification (NCBI taxonomy): domain Eukaryota; kingdom Metazoa; phylum Arthropoda; class Insecta; order Trichoptera; family Rhyacophilidae; genus Rhyacophila; species Rhyacophila evoluta. The sequence goes on from JAGVSQ010003914.1 coordinate 18,057, forward strand.
ACGCGTCCTTAAAAATGTTACTTTTGCCCAGGACTTGTGGTTTTAATTTATTATAGCTTTCACACTATCGTATCCCTTATTTCGGGCACCTGGAGCAGCCTGCTCCACTGTACAGGGTTGGTTTGACGACGTCCTTGATTATATAATATATCTTATTCTCATCACCAGCTTAAGTTTGTTTCTCATGAAAAATAATCTATCAATATGTTTTACATTGCGAAGATTCATCTGATTTACGATCGGCTTAGCTTAAAAAAATATAATCATAATGATACACTTTCTTTGAAGAAACTGGCCATATTTATTCTCGAAAAATATGGACCATGGTTACGTTGGCTGGAGGGAAATTGGTTTACGAAGATTTATCAGCTATTGATAAAACGACGCGTAAGATATGGACGAACTGGAGAAGTTTGATTGAGGTAGCCATGGTACATCGTGGGCTGCAGCACAATCGTGATGGCATGCTCGTTGCATATGATAAAAGTGCAAGAAAATAGACATGTACTTCTTTTCTGTAATAACGCTTGATACAAACACGTTCCTTTGTGTTTTGTTAATAAAACAAGAAAAACTTCTGATCAATCGAGAAGAGTATAAAAGATTTACAAGGCAAAATAAAAAAGACAGTTTTGCTTTTCGATGGTTCAGTTTATTATTAAAGACTCGGCGGGATATTCAACCACTTAATTTATCCAGTAGTATTATATTCGCCATGCTTTCATAAGTATTTCAGACACACATCGTGGCGTACCAAACGTGGAAACTCCAAAAAAGTTAAGAAACTGTACGACGATTTATTAAATACGTATATAAATGGAAAACGTTAATTTCATTAACGTTATCCAATGCGGTTCAATTGATTTCTACTCAAACATCTGCCAGGTATCCAAATCCGTTATGCGGGCGTATACCATGGTGTAACGAAAGTGAGGCGTTCTTCAAAGTGGCATAAGTATTCCAGGAGCAGCTTCCCAAGATCTTGGCCGGCTTAGAACTAGAGTTTGCGTGTTTCCTATTAATTAATTAAGCCCTGTTAATATCTAGCCTTCTTGAGAAGAGACTTTCCTGTTCCGTCAGATTTCGGATTTTTTAAAATGTTATGTGACCCACTGACTTATTGTATTTAAAATAGTAATATTTAATCATATCCGCTTTAAGTCTGGAGAGCATATACTTTGAATTCGTTACACCACGCCATATAGTATATAGTCAATAAAATGTTATTTTATAAATCTAGATATATATATAAAAAAAACCGTAATTAAAAAAAATACTCAACAAAGTATAGCAATTTGGCTAATCTTGCTAAATAAAACTTCTTAAGATAAGCTTTTAGACTCATTCAAAGCTTTGAATAGCTTTTCTGTAATATTTAGAAAACAAACATATGTGTTGATTGACATCAAACGTCGTTAAGTCCACACATTGAAACAGTGTTTCCCAGCCTTCTTTATGCCATGCCCCACCGTAGTCTTTTCAAAACCACCGTGGGAAACACTGCATTGAAAAAATGACATTTTGTATACGTTTAATAAAGTACGCAAATCTGCATTAATATGATGATGCCTTTTAAACCCACAAAAGTCCACTCTTTATATATTTAAATCGCGTATAAACATTACAACACTTTTCAAAATGGTTTAAATCCAGCTACATTTTATTCAGAAGTTTACTTCTAAATTTTTAATTTTTTTTTTAATTCTGCATTAAAGGAATTGCTTCAAGTTTGTTTGTATCCATAATGGTTACTAGATTCTATCATTTAACAAAATCTCAAACCTTGCATTAATTTTTTTTACAAGAAACCATAAAACTGAATTTTTTCAGATCGACATGCGGTGGACTTAGCGTCGTTTAGTATCAGTCGACACATATCATATTTAGTTATTTTTCTGATGAAATAACTTGGTTAAAAACAAATTGAATAATATATATCCGTGTGCAAGTCTGCTGTTGATATCACCTGTGTATGAGCGAGCAATTCGGGTAGGAGGTGGGCAACAGATAAAAACTTCCAGTACACTGTACATCGGTGGGCACAATTTCCCAAAACCTCTTTACACACGGCATTAGAGCAAAACTAACGCCACACTGAGATTTAATGTTATAATTAAAACTGTAAATTAAACTTCCTATAACATTGTAAATATGTCCCTACAAGATACCATATTATGTAAAACAGTATTGTATAATACCATGAGGCAATTGAACAAGGTGGATTAAACCCATCTAAAGCTTTATTTAAGTTCATTTGTATTACAAATAGTTTTTTGTAAAACTTGAAATGTAGATAAACAAAACAATTTAATTTAATCAAACCTCAAATAACACGATACATATGATACATTATCTTGTTGTGTGAAACAGCGTTACGTGAGATTAACCTCTTTAGTGCTTATGACGTATATATCCGCGAGGCATAGTGCGTAACA
>JAGVSQ010003915.1:0-20491 GCA_022683975.1 Rhyacophila evoluta
TGTGGAAATGAATTAAAAAAAAAATTTAAAAGAAAAAAAAAGTAGATAATAGGAAAAAAACTACAATGGGACATTCGTATGTGGTTTTGAAATAAGCTAATGACTGAATAAACGTTTGTTGAGAAGGTAAATAGTATGTAAAATTCTAACTAATACTGTATTCTAACCGAGATAATTGGCTAAAGATAAGGTTGCATTAGTGTAATAAATTGAATATTACTTAGAACGCTACGTCATTGCGGCATTTCTCATTATTGTATGAGAATAAAAAAAACAGCTATTTTCACTTTATTTAAATACTGTTATCGCACATAACACGATTTCACGATTTAGCTATCAATGAACTTAATTACTAACACCAGAGCACACCGGATACGGATGCCATTTTAAAATTATTTGATAGCTACCATCGTTTCACACGTACTGCATGTGCTTTGATACGATAAAAACTAAGTCTGCATCTGTGTAGTCTCGCTCATAACAGAAACATTTTATTGAATTCGTTTCTTCTTCCATATCCGCTCCCATAATCAAATAAGTAACCATAAGACGCTTGGGAAAGTAATTTCATTAAACAATTCACCCAGAATCTGTCATCATCGCACTGCTTCGTCGAATACTTAGTGCTAAAACTCGATTTTTAATTAGTAAACAGATTTTTTAAATCATATCTTTTTATGCTAGAAGATAACGATCAGTCTAATAATGGGTAAAACCCAATAACGCAGGACTAACCACGCGCAGTGACCAAATTTGTGAGTGTTAAATTCGGTTGACGCTATACTTTCGCACCACACATTAACCTCGCAAAACGTTTTTAAAATTTTAAAAACATCAAATCCGGGTGATTTAGAAACGAGGCATGTCAGGTTGAACTCTTCTCAGGCATCCGCAGCACATGCCTGACCCAGTTCCACCACAATAGCTTCACTCTCATTGTGAAGTTTCATATGTTTATTTATTTTTGTATTTCATAATTTCAAACAAGGAATTCATTGTTCACTACGCGACCAAACAAGAAATGATTTTAACTTCAGAAAAGTTCGCGGAAAACTACGTATTGTGTAACTAGTACTAACTCTCATGATATTCCCGTAGTAATAAATTAGATCTTTCTCCACATTATACCCTCGGGATATGCCTGATTTAAGCCGGGAGTAAATACGGGACGAGTCGATAGTGGACACATACTATGTACTTCCTGTGGTCCAGCTCAGCTTTGAATCCCAGACGAAAGGATCCTGCCATTCCTATTCAAATAGAGAGTTCACATAGCGTATTACTTACAGTAGTTGTATTCAATGTTATTAAACTCTGTCAAAAATATGTGTTCGTTACACCATTTAACAAATCTAGTTGGAAATTTGATATAACAGTGATAAAATACATCGTGAGGTTAAAAATAATAATATTGACGAGTCACACCTCGCTGCCAGCATAACGTATCATAAGATTCTAGGCTGCTGTAGAATTTGTGAGTACTTCGATGTCATATTTATATTAACACGTGGGACTTCAATGAAAATTGAATGAGGCAAATTGCGGTCGCGGTATGACTTTGGTTCATCGGTGGCCTGTCACGTGTAATTAATAATGGTTTAACACGTATTTGGTAGACTCGTGTTCAATACACTTGAATATTCTACATTTTACGAAATAATTATGACAAAGCATTGTATATTCATATACCGCTTCGATGATAAATCATACGAATCTTTACGATATAAATGCTTATCTTTAGATATTGTTTTTAACGAGAATCAATAATTTCTGAGCCAATTAGGCAGGCATCAAGCCCTATTATCATTCAATTTTTAAAATGTTTAACCGTCGTTTATGTCCCTTCTGTCTTCGCAATGACCGACAAAAAAGTGTGCACGCTTTGTATAGCTGGAGGTTCCGGATTCGAAATCTAAAGATGGAGGATTTAAAAAAATCGATACGGTACAGAACTCGATAGGTAATGGATTGAATGATTTACTGACAACCAATTCGCGCGAAAAAATCTATCAAACTAAGTCTTCATAATGTGGGAGTTATACTTCTGGATTGGTTATTTGTACGATGCCATATGCACCACTGTCGGAGCGGACATACTTAAAAATAATAAAATACATGCGAGACAGAAGCTCACGTGTTAACCAATCGGTCAGATAGGCGAACAAATTCATTTACTAAGGTTTCACTTTATATAATAATAGAATATTTCAATTTCATTATTACTCTGCGCATTGACAAATTTAGTATTTATCAATTTCCATCATATTTTTTATATAAATTACTCAGTGGTGTTATTTATTGTTATTGACGGCATACAAATTATATATAATATTATTAAAAAAGCAGATACAAAAAGCCAGTTTGTTTCAATAAATTGAAGCAACATCGAAACCAGACTAATATAACAAATTTCGATTACGAATATATTTGTTGATGATCTATTTGGCTATCAATATAAGTGTCTATTATAATATTAAACAGGTGACTCATGGTATTTTTCATCGAAATAAAACAAATTAGTCGGAGTTATTTCCATAGCATGACATATTCATACATTAATATTAAGTGATTGTGTCCACTTAAAAATGAAATCCATATTTAAATTAATTTAAATACAGATAGAATACATAATCCGTAGTATTTTTTTTATATTTTACATATCGCACAGTCAATTCAATAACGCCTTAACTTAAAAATTATTGTTTTTCAAAAATTTAATTCGAAAATTAGTTACCGTGAAACTATCATGAAATTTAGCCCTTTCTCGGTCCTGATCGTAATGATCGTATGTCAAATTTAATAAAAACATTCAAATAGGCACAGTAATAATGATTTTGCATTCAAACCCGGTAATAACTTCATATCTCACACTCTTGTCACATTGAAAAAAACTCAAATTTAATTCATAGCTACTAGCATCTAAGCCTTAACATCTAAAATCAAAAATACAGATACTGAAACAGCCAACAGTCTGTCAACTGCTCGCCGATTCGAATAAAACGTTGTTTTAAAACGATTTTGATTTTTGTCGATACTTAAATTGAATAAATTATATTTTATTAATTATAAACAATTATGAAATGCAATTGTAGTGGAAAGTACATAATAGATCGACTACATTTGTATAAATAACTCATTAATAGCATGAATAATTTTTGTCTAATGCTATTGTATTCAATGGTCAATAGATTTTTAAATGTGCGTGTGTGAACTATATTAATCTTATTTCTTACCCATTTCCAATAAACTATACCCAAAAAGTCACATCTACTTAATGCATTACATTCTAAATTCTATTTAAAAAAATTAATTACAATCAATTGAAAAATAGGAATTTCTTGAAATAGAATTGTATACAAAGTCTATTACATCGACCACATAAATTTGACATTCAAAACAACAAAAAATAGTAATTTCTCAGTTATGTTGGTATTAGTTTCAATGAACGATATGTGGACTTGACAGTCTTTGATATTTATTACACGTCAATTTTATAATATGAAAAGTACTAGTAATTATATAAATTACCAAGACACTTTATTTTTACACATAATTAATAAGCATTTAATATGATAAGTCCTAATATATGTAACTTTGTGGGTGGCCTTAAAAATTAAACAAGAATGTATGCTAAACAAGGTGGCCTTACAGCAGTCAAAATATCTGTATGGTAAAATTCAGATTAATTATTGTCGAATGCCGCAATCTTCCCAAATTGTTTCATTATAAATGAATAAATACAAAGACACGACCGTTATGGTTTTGCATAATTTCTTACCTAATGACTTTATTATGCTGGACTTATTCATGGACGGACCGAGAAGATTAATTAAAACGCTTCTGCAACAAGATTTAACGGCGATATGATTTCTTTTTTATTATTAATTGTGCCGGCATCGTGTGACGCCACTGTTCATGTAACTTACTTAGCATATACACACGCATCAAAAATTAGCTAAAAACTTAAAAAAAACGCGTCATAAAATTTTGTAATATGCACATTGTTGTCAAAATTTACATATTTATAAACACGCTTCATCTCATTTTATTGCCGTTGTTATTTACAGAAATACTAATGGAATTAATATTTTTACACTAATCTGAAAATTCGGCTCGAATGACTATTGTCTCCCCGGTGACATAGTTGGTAGCGTGCGAGCCTAGCACTCTGCGGAATTCGATTAGTGATTGCAAAAATGCAAAAATGCAGGATTGGACGCCCATTGAGTTGAGAAATTGTATAACAAACAATTCTTGTGAAAAAAATAAGCTGTCAAGACGTCTTCACATTGCGGAGATCAATATACTCCTCTTTCAGAGTGGATATCTTCACACTGCGTAGATCCATATGCTCCATTTCGGGAGCGAACTTGGTATATAAAAAAATCAAAAAACAAAAACTGCATAGTTATCGACACGTGTGAATTCAACTGTCTTTTGCTGATCGCGCAAGAATCAAAATAATGTTCAAAACTATAGGAATGCAGGGTAAAAATACAGAGAAACACACATTATTTAATGGTGTTATTTATGTCGACTGTTTTAGTCTAACAGCAGCTACGATAACAAAGCGACGGTGATAGAGATGCAAAATATGTATAAATAGGTGAGTGAGCAAGTGAACACGTTGTCATCACAACAACTTTCTCACTTGCTCACTCGCCTAGTTATAGCTATTTTGCATCTCTTTTGCCATCGCTCTGTAGCCGCGGCATCTATCGTACCCTCGGCCTTAGAGTAATGCTTTCCCAACAATTTTCTTTTCACAATAATTTCCATAAATGAAATGGCTCATATCGTTGAGCCCTATCCAAAGTAGTAGTAGTCACTTATTATGTGCAGATAAAACCCAACAAGCTATTGTAAGAATGCAGCTAAAAAATGATTCCAAGAACCTTGCTGAATTTTATATTTATTTTTTTACTGCCATGTAGATTAAGCAGTCTTAAAAAAAACAATGAGAATGATTTAAAGGTTTTTTTTTACCATGTCTGCTCCAAATGTAGATATGGAATTTTCACTACAAAACAATGTATATATGAACCTACATTTTTTTTCTCTGTGATCTGTGATAGTTTTCTTGTCAGATAATTGCTTAAATTCAGTGTATATCCAGTCCTGAATGCTTAAATTTTTAAAAATCCTGCAGCTGTGGTTAAAAAAATCACAAAAAAATAAACAATTAAATATGATAAATGTACTAAAATTTGATGATATATAAAACTTGTGAATATTATAAAATCTATTCGGGGATTTACAAAATTTGACTAAACATACAACAGATTTGAAAATTTCAATAGTAATATTCCGTCTACTGTAACAACAATACATTTGACAGGGGTAAAATATACCGTATCAATACATTTTCATAAGCCTCGCAAAATCCGGATCTTTTGAAATATTAAGCTGGAAAATCTAATAAAACCGTGTACAGAAAAATGGCCGGGTAATCAATCACTATGAAGGATGTAATCCTGAAACAGTATCTCGGAATAAGGTCTCCCATTTAGTTTAATGTGTCCTACCATACTGTCTATCGGGGCACTTCTTTCCATCTGAGACTATTATTTTTAACTGGAACTCATTTATAAAACAAGATTTAGACTAAATAAACAGTTTGCTTTCTGGCATATTCGTCTGCGAAACAGCAGAAGTGAACGGAGCAAAATAATTACTCCATTTCTATTGTTTAAAGAGTGGAATAAACGAAAAGAGAATATCGCTTCTTGAACAGGCCTGGCCAATTCAAATTAAACCACGGGTCGTGTTGATGTCGTAAAATGTTCCAAGGGTCGCACATAAATATGAAATATCGCAAATCTTGTTTCAATATTTTTATCGATATATCTAATCAGACTTCACAACGAAATTAGGATTTATTATATTTTTTTAAGAGATCAATATTCATTTTTAATGCAGACGTATATAGTAAGTATTCAAAAAACAATACTACAACTATTTTCGATATGAAGAGAAAATTTGTATTGAACCAACAACAAAATATATAATATTTATAAGGCGATAAAGACATAATAACTTCATTTATTAATTATTTGAAATTAAACATTTTTGTTCTTACATTTAACAAAATTGTGTAAATCTGACGTGTTTAAACATTACAAATTTTTAGTTTAAAGCATTTAGAACACAATTATAGTAAAAATTATTAATATTATATTTAGAAAGGAACATATGTAGGTAAAATCAATATTGTATTCATAATTGATAGCAAATTAAAAAAACTGGTGACTAAAAATCATCTTCATAAAAATGTTAATATAACCCCCATTTAGAAGCGAACACGATTGTGACTTTTATGGTATATACAAATAATAGCAAGAAATTAAGGTTTTATTCTGCATCTTTAATTTTCATAGTTTGAAAAGCTCTCATACAATATATTTGGTTGATAATTTATACACGGCTTTATCTACTAATTTTATGTATAACACAAAGGAGACTATGACCGCAAGTTGAACAAAAGGACGCAACGGACCGCGGGTTGGCCAGTCCTGTTGAATCTAATATCAGTCAGTATCAAAATACAATATTTTACAACAATTATACACAGTAAATAAAGAGTATCCCCATGCAATTAAAATACTATGTAATTATTTTTTAAGCGTCCAAAAATGGTATTTCAATATTAAAGTGTGTTTTATCGTAATTAAAACATTTTCAATTGAACGACCAACTTTCCGCCGAGTATTAACAAAAGAATTAAAAATGTATCTACCATTAGTAAATGATATTTTGTATCTTTTAATAGAAATAAACAGTTAACTGTATCAGTCTAAATATCTTAAAAGCAAAAGCTGTGTATGTTGAAATACAATACAATATTTATTATATGGAAATTTTACTTCAATCGCTTTTAACACATTATGTACAGTGTGCACAAATGTGTGCATTTCAGAAACCGTCTGTTACGGCGGTGAGCACCCTTTTCTGCTCGTCGGTAACATTCAACTTTTTCTATAAAAATCACACAATTGGCTTTGTTGATACGTGCTACACATTTTGGAGTTTGTGGAAATACTTTAGATTGATTAATCAATGCGTTCCAATCTCATACATGTGTGTCACATTTTTTTTAACAAACAGCCGTAAGCAATACAACAGTGAAATATTCCAATATACTATTGGACCCAGTCATTTTTTGTTGCGTATATTAAAGACTTTTCAATCTAAAACATCTAGATATGGATTATTTTAATGTTAAGACATACATTTTAATTGTAAGTATGTTTCTGTACACATGTAGGAAAAATAATATTTTTAGAGAAATCAATAAGTACCGCAAGCGAAATTTTTCTAATTTTTCACTACATTTTTGTATATTGATTATATTTGAATCGACTTCTCGCAATTCTACTTTTGTGTTTTAACTCATTATGAAATTAAGTTAAAAACTGCATTGTGGTATAAAAATATTTCAAGTATTATTCAGAGAATGTCTTTACATACGCTAAAAAACCCCTCTTGCTTCTTTGTTAGATTCCAGATCACATATTCATACATCAAGTTTTACAAGCACCTTAAATAAAGGTCGCTAGCGTATTTGGTAGCGTCCGCGCCTAGAATTCTGGGGAATGCGAGTTCGATTCTCCATCTGTCGGATTTTAAAAAGGCAAAACTGCAGAACTGTAGATGCCCATTAGTTTGAGTAATTTTCTGACAAAAAATTCTCAACTTTGTGGATATCTTCACACTGTGTATATCCATATGCTCCGCTTTGGGAGTGAACATGGTATATAAATAAACCTTGTATTAAACTGTAAACTGAAGATATGACATTAATAATTATATATTGTATAGATTATAGACCTCAGGAAGTCTATTGGATTTTATTTAAGTCTTGTAATTTTTTTTAAATAGTCAGGATCAATCGCTAGCAGAAGCTGATGCGAGATATGAACGGTAAAACCAGTTTCCAAATCCATTTACTCCATCTCACTCATTGCTCGCTTATCATCATTATTAGTACGTTTGCCGTCTATGCTTGTTCCCATCACAATCAGAGTTGCGGCTAACATTCGATAGCAACTGTGATGTGATAATTTTTTCGGTTAAATAATCTCTAAATTGGATATGACACGATGTATAATAAAATCCAATTGAAGACAAGGAAGTCGCAAGTTAGCATTGCTGCATTAATTTGTTTTTTTTTCTGACGAAGAGAATTTATATAATTTTGTTTTCGTGCAGATATCTCCGACCAATTTACTAATGTCTTCATTGCGAGTAATATATTGTAACTGTATCCAAACTTAGTTGGAACGAATTACTTTAAATAACTTAAATGAGGTAAAAATACTAGGCTAAAAAAAGTAATTGTGTATGTGATTTTGTACGTGTTCAATTATCACATCCGCTATCAGACAACATACATCAAGCTTTTAGAAGAAATGTTAATTACAGACGGAAATAAATATTATGGTTAAGATATTAGTCGTTTTACCTTCAAAAAACGCAGTTACACAGCCGCATATTAGTGGCAGCTTCGCCGATCAATATTTGACATTAGAACAACCAAATAAAATTAGTCCTACGCCGCATTTAACAACCGATAGGAGCTGCTGCAACTAACTCAACCAAACTCATGTCAATTCATGATGCTTCGTGAATTGACTGATCATTTGAAAGCTGGGGTACGTTGTTGTACATACTAACAACGCACATATACTAAAATCGAATTTAAACAAATCGCTTAAATTACAATCTTGTTTTATTTTCACAAATTTGACTAAGTAAATAAATAGCATTATTGGCTAAAAGCCCTAAAAATCTTTTAACTCTTGCCGCCCGGAGGTGGAAGTGAGTGAACAGCACTAATATTTATTTTATTTTTTCCAAATATACTGATTGCAAGATTTTCATACTTTATGTTTTCCTCATAAAAACTCTTATAATTTCAATGACGGTATTACAAAATAAAAATACTGACCAATTTCAACAGAAATGATTATTTTTTGTTAAATCTATCGACAGATACATGTGCGTATCAAATGACGTTTGTGTGTGAGTAACGGTAGCGTCCATCACAGATTTGAATGATTTACTTACGTTTTAGAGAAAAAGAGAGTATATTCAAAACGGCTAAACACAGCCATTGGTCAGTAAATGATATCTACCTGGACATGTCGTCTCTTATGCATTTATTGCAGTTATTTTGTATTATTCGATTTTTAATTTATAATTGAACAATTTTTATAGCTAATTACAATAATTGATATGGCCGACTTTGAATTTTTTAAATTTAAATCATACATTTTTAGTAAACTCTCAGGAGCCAGTGCCGTAGATTTCGCGACGGTAAGGCGAGAGTTAATACCGTATATAAGGTGTTTCAGATGAAGCTTTTGTAAGCTTACGTAAGGAAGTTGAAGAATGAAGAGAGAAGAGAGAAGGGTATTGTAAGATGCTAAGTGAAATGCGTGCTGAAGAATGGTAATACTAAGAAAAGTGAACGTTCGAAATTAAGTAACATAAAAATATTATGGTCAAGTGTATACATGAATAGAATTATGATACGATTGAAGTAATATCCACAATAACGAATGTATCCATTATCCGTATAACACAGAGCGATTTATACAACACAATTCAAGGCAAATCATTTAGTATAAAATTAATATTATATCAAAGGTACATACATTAGTTCAATGTTCGAATGTTATTTAATAACATGATTTGAAACGTATTGAAATGAAATCACCGTTAATAATCTGTACTTTCCGAGAAATCTTTTATTCAATTTACAATAACGTGACAGTCAAATTTGAACTGCAATAAAAACTATAAGTCCAATGTGAATTCCAAAAGTAACAAAAACACTTGTGTGCCAAAGTTTGAGAACCGTACCGAATATAAAAACTATGAGAAATCAGGGCTTTACAATGCTCGCTAAAATGTACGATTATCATCACGGATAATTGATGAAAATAGATGTTTTATTTAGATAAATAATATTATTTTGAAGATTTCATCTCCGTTGTTCATTATTTTTAGATAACATCTATTATTTGGAGCAATAACTGTGATGTATTTTTCTAATATGACTAAACTAAAAATATGCAAAGATGGTTTCAGGTATCGAGTTGTTAAGGGCCTATTACACTACACAATATTAAGTGCTCTAACTGCAGAGTGGGCGTGGTCTCTTGTATGTAATTTAAGTGCCTAAGGCTTATTACACCGCACTTAGTACGGGTAAGGGTGCCTTGAAATTGTGTAGTGTAATAGGCCTTTTAGGCCTCATTCATACTTCGAAAATGTCATAAAAATGAAGAATAACCGCACGCCGCCAGTATAAACACTTTCGTAAAGGTGATAAATTAATTCAGTAACGACTTTGCTCATGGCTTAAATAATAATTCTATGCATATCTTAGAGATTCGTCAGCAAAATATTTTAGTAATAGAAAAGTGGCCAAATTGAGTGGAGATGCCGTGTGACGCATGAATTTGTTATTAGCTTGAAAAGAGTACCACCTAGTATTGTCATTTACAAAACATTACAAATGCGTTTTCCTGCTCAACACATTGCTTTATAAAAATATGAAAAACTGTTTTTCAAAATTTCAGTTTCATCGAAAAGTTTGCCTCCATAAAATATCAAGCAGTTGAAAAAAAGAAGAAAAGCCATTTTCAGTTTGTATGGCGAAAAACAAAATTTTATTTTATTCAACAGTTGCCTTTTGTGAGGACTCATTGAGATGCATGGCCCGTGGACTTTTTTTAAACATATCACGAGAAAGCCGTGAATAAGGTCTACGTAGTAAATATATCATCCGTAAGTTCGACTTTATCATTTTGGACACTAAAATTTATTTAGTTAGAGATGGTGATTTTATCCTTTAGGCATATTCGTGTCATTTAAAGGCATCCTACATAGTGACAACAGTATAACATAATCATTAGTTTAATGCCAAAACTTCTTATGTCGAATTTTACGAAAACCAGTTTTTACACTATTTATTAGCAACTAATTAAAACTATAGTGTGTCAATTTCTATCAATTATATTAAGATAAGTATTTGAGGTACAAGGAATTTCCACATGATAGCTAATAAGTGTTTGATAATAAATAGCGTTAAAAAGATTTTCGTAAAATTTTCTTGGCAGTAAATGGTTGATATAATTCACTTGTATATAAGTGTTTATTGAGAAAATTAACACGGGTTATATGGCTGACGCCGGTGGACATAAATGAATATTTTGATTTTAAGCCAATTTTCTTCAAGTACTCTTGCTTAAGTTTAACTGGTCCATATGCATATTGAATATGCCATGTTCAATTATCCTGGTCGCGAATATTAAATTTATCAGTACATAAAATTGTGATATGATCATAATTATTTAATCACACAGGTAATTTTAATCAAGCACTTTGTTCTGTATTCTTTCAGTATCCAATGAACAGTGTAAATATTGCAAAGGATTGTACTTTATTTTCATCGGTAATTCAAATAAGGTGTAATAAAAATAAACGATCGTATATTTATTTTTATATAATTAATGTTTCGTGAGTCAAACAGGTGCGCGGGAAACAGGATATCTGTAGATCATATTAAATTTATATCGTTAGTTTATTTGCGCTTACATAGCAACAACTTAAACATATTAATTCGTTGTCTAATTTTATGAGCCTATTTATTTAATTGCGATAGTGTACCCATCTACACGCAAGTATTAAACATGGATGAAGTGCAAGGATTGTGCATTGCAAAGTATTTAGGTAAATGTTTAAGTAGTTTGAATTTATTTCCCTTTACTGTGTGTTTGTTGTCCACTCCGAGAGTGCATCATATCTACACAGTGTAAAAGTGTCCCCTCCGCAGGTGGAACATATACATGTCCACTGTTTGTGTTTTGACAGACAGACAATTGCTCAATCCAATGGGCATCCAGTCCTGTATTTTTAGATATTTTCAAATATGTAATAGATATGAGAATCAAGCCCGCATTTTCCAAATGTGAGACGCGCACGGTAACCTCTACGCTATGAACACATGAATAAAATGACTGTTCGATTTCAAATTTACATACCAAATATATCAACTCTGTTTAGGCAAAAAGCATTAACCCCGGATTTTTTAAAAATGCTTTTATTTTTAGAACTACAATTTACACACGCTGTCAAAAGTAATTAAGCCGCAAATGCCGAATTATTATCTAAATTCACTTTCATACCATTTTCGCTCCCAAAGTGGACCATACGGATCTACACAGTGTGAAGACATCCACTCGGAAAGGAGTATGTAAGTATATGGATCTCCGCAATGTGAAGACGTCTTGACAGATTATTTTTCACGAGAATCGTTTGCCAGATAATTATTCAACCCAATAAACATCCAGTCCTACATTTTTACATTTTTTAAATCCGACAGATAGGGAATCGATCCCTCATTCCTGAATTGCTAGGTGCGCATGCTACCCACTATGCTAACCGGGGAAGCCTTTTAGATTAAAAAAAAAAAGACGGAACCACCGAACTTGCATCCAGTAAAGAGAAATCAAACCTCATTCACAACATTATTGTTCTGTGAGGGTGAATGACTTTCGCCTAAACAGGGTCGACATGATAATTGCGAATGCATGTCAAATTTCATTGTAGTGAATTTCGTGAAATTAATATATGCGGAAATTATTTTCAATTGAAATATTAACCTTTCAGTTAAATAACTTTAATTGTGTTTAAATATTTGTGAAAAAAACTACTATAGTTTTATGCACAGATAAGCATTAAACAATTCAAAATAATCTTATTGTTAGTATCAAATAAAACACGGTTGTATTATTAATATCTGCAATTGTATTTGTTGGTTTCCTCTGAGTTGTGAAGTATTGTGTCTGGCGTGAACCCAGCAACAATCGTTTCGACAAATCAAAGGTTATCCGCTCGACCAAAGTGGCATTTCGGAAGATATTCATCCGCCGAGATAATATCTATCTGCGAAAATGGTTTACAACAGCTCGGAGGATATCGTTTGAACTTTGATATTTCATTTAAATGCACGGAATGTTCAGTAAATTTACATCTCTCTTCTCGTTACGTTATACTGACAGAAACATCGTATAATGCGACCGGAGATAACACGGGGTCAAGATATACTAACCGCATTCAGCCGCAAATTTGGTGACCGCATAGTGGTTTCGTTTATTTGTACACAAACAATAATTCTAAGTTTGCATATTTGTAATAAAATAATAAAGAGCACCACAATCAAGAAGTTTAAAAGGTTTTCAAGAAAGATTTTTACAATTAGTCTCATTTTGAAACATTGTACATAAATATGTACTTCCTTTGATAGACAGACTTCACAGAAATATGATAAAATTAATCAAATACAAAACAAATACACAGTATGTTGTGGACCCGGAGAGATTGACTGAGAATTTTTTATTTTTTTGGCAACCTGAAGCAGTCGACTTCGTTAGTATATTTGCGGCCTTTGGCTGCGGAGGTCTTGGGTTCAAATCCTAGCTGTAATAAAATTAGTTCGTTTCAATTTTAAAATTGAATGAAATATAATATCTGTTATATAACACCATAAGACAGCATTGTATCGCAAACCATGTGCAACAGATGGTAAAGTGCAAATTTACAAATTAGTGGAGCGGTTTTCAACCTTTTTTATTCACGACACACTTAAAGAAGCAATAAATCGCCACATATAAATGGGCGTGTTGTGTGTATGCGTGTCCGATTTAGAAGAAAAAAATAAGAAGAAGTTATTATTATATGGTATTTTTAATGCCTGTAAATATTTTATTGACTCCCCGCTAGCCGAGAGGTTGTCATGCGTTCTGAATCACTTTATTGACTCTCGAAGAAGACAATTAAATCCTCGTGAAAAAATCTGTCAGCATGAGTTTTGACAATGCGGAGTTTCATAAAATCCATTTCTGGAGTAGTCATCTTCACACCGTTCAGTTTCATATATCCACTTTCAGAACGGACATGGTACAATTTTAAAAAAATCGGCACACCTGTAGATTGTTCGCTGCACGACATGCACTGGTTGAAAATCGCTTCCTTCGAGATTCACGGCGTGTTCCTTTTCGTTGCGATTAATATTTCAATAAAAAATACTTGTTATTTTTTTAAACATGAATAAATATGATTATTCCACGTTTTATAATAAAATATAGATTCACAGTTGAAATATTTTCAGCGATACGTTGAGCAGAAATGAGTTTGTTTTGTTCGAGAGACGACAACGCATTTGTGTATCTAATTTCAGATAATAGCCGCGTCTCGGTATTTTAAAATTCAATTGAAAGGGAGAATTTCTCGAAATAATAACGCCATTGTGGAATCACAGTAGAATGGATAGTAAATACTTACTCCATTGCATAAGCAAATCAAATTATATACAATATTATTCGTTTTCGTTTTCATTGCGTCGGCTTTGTATACGTAAATATTGCACGGATTAAAAACATATCACCATCGACACTAGATACAAAATACAATAATATATCTGTGGTCTATTGCTAGATGCATACATCAAATAAATCAATTGATCGGTTTAGGCAGGTGTCTGTTTCTCATCAACAATACATTATACATCATAAATGTCTGGTTACACAATACACCCGATTCTCTTTTTATACGAAGGATACGTTCCAAAGGTGCTCATATAAAAAAATTTAAATGTTTCACGAACTACACTCAATTTTTACTTATAATTAGTGAATATTCATATAACTTAGGTATTACTTCGACAGTATATTTAACATAATATCTATATCATAGTAATAATATAACTATACTAGTAACACAATCGTTACATTCAGTCTCACTACAGGACGATAAACGTAATCGTTTACTATTGTTTTTTTGGTGATGATTCACTGTAGTAAATTTTTTCAATGCTATAATAATTGAAAAACACCATTTTTTTTAGTTCACCTACAATATATTCAAATGTTCACTGTATATTATATGATTTGAAGATGAAATTACACATTGACCATACGATTGTAAGATTTTAAAACCTGCTCAAAGTAAAAAATCGATGTATAAAATAATCGATTAGTTTTCTTTAGACATGGAAAAAGAGAATTAGTGTGTTATAAAATGTTTGTATTATTCGTTTACTGACAACAAATTTGGATGACAAACAATGTTTCAAGATTTGATTTCACTCTGTGTCCATATGCTTAATTTTAAGATCGGATTCGCTCGGTTTAGGTAAGTCAGGAAAAATCAATATCTATGTTGTACTTTTAAAGTAAATTATTTATTATTTCACCACGGTTCATCTACCGTCTTCTAAGCCCGTAATATCAAAAGCCAACCTTAATTAATTGTGCAATTATTTTTTAAATAATATTTTTACTTTCCATATGTGCTACGAAAGCAGAACATACAGATGTGAATGTGAAAATATACACTTTAGAAATGGAAAATATTATTATACATTTATATCTCCGTAATGTGAAGACGTATCATGCCGGATTATTTTCTACGGTAATTGGTTATCAATAACTCAACGAGCACTCAGTCTTGTATTTTTGAATTATTGAAAATCTATATAAAACTCTAGAAGTCCTCCAACACCGAACTACTTGCGCTCACCATTCAACTACCAGGGATATTAACCATAAAATGACGAAAATTAAATAATTAAATAAATAATATAACACGAGTTTATAGCATTGTTTACAAAAGGCTGGTATATCAATTTGATTGATGTTTGCGATTCTTACAAAATGTGTATACTCGTGTACTAAAAAGCTCGATTTATCGTTGTGTAATTTGTAGTGAAACTTAAAAAAGCTTTTGTAGATTTAAAGCTCTTGTTTGTTGTCAGCGTAAATATCGTATAAACTCGTTAATGATAGGCTCGTGGCACGAAAGAAGTGTTAATAAATAAAACTCTGCACAATAGAAACAACAATAATACACGTTTCTCACCATTGTAATGGGGCAATCTACAAAGATTTACTACTCTTCAGTAATCCGCGAATTTAAAATTCTAATACAAACTGTAGACAAGTTTGTATGGAAAAATTGAACGCAGAAACATCGCGCAATATGACCGACCGTAAATTTTTTACTGGGATTGGATACACATTTTCACTCGTTTTTTTCCTCTAATATTTTATTGTGTCAATCAATTGGCAGCAAAAGTTTGCATTTGTATATAAACTTTACTTTACGTTTTTTTAATCTTAATAAACATTTAAAGGTAAAGTTTAAATGTAAGAAATTAACGAGATAATCGTGTTTTACAATATCGAATATTTTTAGGTAATCGAAGCTACGTAAAAAAAGATGATCACATTACAAAAATAGTTTAAGAATTAGTTTTATTCTGCAAAAGATCACAATATCTTGTTTTCAATAATAATTATATAGAAATTTATATTTAAATATATTTAAACAATGATCAAAAAAAGTCGTCATTTAAGCTTTGAGAACACGTGACTGCGGCGGATTCTGGGTATACGGTGGTATGAAGAAGGTAAGAGAACGGACCATGCAGCCACTTATTACTGACAAAATGAAGCTGCGACGCTGGATGCCTCAAGAGAATCTGAATCTGACCTGCCTATTTATTCTCCAAGGAGACCGGTTGTCGGTATCCCGGAATGCCGCTTAATACTACCAACAGAATATATTGACCTGGGAGGAGGCAAGAATACTGCGGGCAACAGGGATTCTCGCGGCACGTGGTGTCGGTATATTCCATTTAAGGAGCGGATATGGAAGAAGAATAAAAAATCGTACGTAGCCATCACACATAACGTAATGTCATTTACATCCAATTAATTTGATAAAATATTTGACCGTAGACGGGTAGATTATACCCGTATTAATAAACTTCATCCTATTGTTTAAATGTTTTTTTTGTACATTTATTTCTTTCAGAGCGAAGCGAAATATGTCCCCGATCCATAGGACAGACACATAAACGTATAAATGTTTCTTCGAGTTATCTTTCTACAACTTATTCACTTTACTGAAGCTATCAAATGTAGTCATTTACTCTCATACAATGTATCGACTATTTACCCTACAAAGTAAACATAATACATCGACAAATTTCAAGGTGTTATAAAATTATTATAACCTTTGACCATAGAGACATCGATATTACAAGTTAAACGCGTGGAATAATCACATTTCATTCGTGCATCATAAAATAAACAATCCAGTTTATTGAGCATTTAAAAATAATAATAAATAATTTAACGATATTCTGATATTTAATAAGTGACCCAAAAACATTGAACACGCCCTTGCTTTGCAAATAACTAAACACTATTTTTATAATTATGTTTTATAATATTTGCTTAATTGAAAGATTTACCGTTGCCTTGCATGGTTAACAAGTTGTTTTGTCAACTTTCCTAGATGACGACAAGCTTAGGTATCTGAATAATTTTTGTTTGTGCCAAAGGTTTATGGATGTTAACCCTTTAAGGAGTATGGAAGTACATGTACGTCTGTGCGCCTCGTCACCTTATTTTCAAAGCCCTTATTTTATTCTTTAATAAAATGTTATCATTTCTTTTATTATAAATGCTAGATAGGTATATCGATGATATTCAGAAGTCATTACAGTTATATTATATATATTTTAGCTAGAAAAAATACGTAAACATTACGAAAAAAAAATTAGAACAAAAAGTTGACTTCAGCATTAAGAAATTCCTTTATGCTCTTTCTATAATTATTATGCTTTGTAAAGAAACGCGAGATATTTTTTTTGCTGTTACAGAAACACATAAATCAGTCCTATAGATAAAATTACGTTCTCAAGTGCTCTTTTGATTCCGAAATGGGAACGGCCGCATGTGGTAATGTTG
Source organism: Rhyacophila evoluta (assembly GCA_022683975.1). Classification (NCBI taxonomy): domain Eukaryota; kingdom Metazoa; phylum Arthropoda; class Insecta; order Trichoptera; family Rhyacophilidae; genus Rhyacophila; species Rhyacophila evoluta. Next base: position 17,826 of record JAGVSQ010003915.1, read on the forward strand.
TACACATTCTTATCGATTTGGAATAAATTTTCAGTTTATTTTGTTCGTTGTTTGGAAATAGAAGAGCATTCTTTACTAATCAGCAAGTCCAGTTTGATTGATTTTATGATATTCGTTAAATTGATAGCAATGAAACATTTTAGTGTTTAAAAAGTGTGTGAATAAAAAAATAACTCACTAATGAAAGGGTTAAAATTGATGTCACTTACGTGTTTACTCTGTCTTATTTAATATCACATTCTTTTTTTAATTATGCATATTGATTATTTAAAATGAAATATATAAATGTACCTATACTAGAATTATATAGACATTGTCATAATATTTCACTGTGAGAGTGCGCAGTTGTCTGGCTACCACTGTAAAGGCTTCTTACTGCACTCGTAAAATCGGTTTCGTTCCTTTAAAGAAATGCTACACCGACAGTGTATAGAATGTATAAGCTTTACTTTTGATTTTATAAATCCTAAATTGAAGATAATTTTTTTTTTTAACTGGCATAGTGCAGGCCAGTATGGACGGCACTCCCCAAAATAGTGTTACACGATAAGTCAAACAAAGAATCACCTCAACAAAAAAGTGTTACCGAGGCTTGCATAAGCATTTAGAATCGGAACTTTCAGGGGAAATCAAATCACTCTAAGCTCTCCCTTAGACTTAAGATGACCTTTGATTAGATAGGGTGATGGATTTAAGACGATTTTGAATATCTGTGTGTGAGACAGGAGAGAAAAATAATCAGAAGAATTTATTGAGCTACAGACCCGATTTCTCTCTTATTAAGTATTAAGTTATTATAGAAAATATTTCGCAACATTATGGAGAAATTATTTTCAATTACAAAAAATGACATTAGGTCGGTTTATCGCCCATCAATGTCAAGGAGACGAATATAGATTAATGGAATTAAATTTATACTTTATAACAATGACATTTCGTTGGATTTATTTTGTACGAAATCTCGCGCGGTTTAATTAATTCTGGAAATTGATTATTTCGGTATTATTTATAAAGATATTTAATCAGTTTAATATTTATAACAGTGAAGCATGATAGTAAACGTACATGATGAGTTTTAAATACTATTTTAAGAACGGATCAGTTTCTAAAATAATGTGACTACTAAGAGTAGGACATCTATAAATAAATGAAGAAAGATGAAACACTAAAAAGACTCCTGAAAAATCGACCAGAAGGACGTACAGTAAAGTATCGGTAGTTTAACATTTAAGTTTAACATATAAACAGGCGTGGCAATTGGAAGGGAGTTCCCAAGGATTGGATAACGTTTCCAAAGGTCAAATTTGCGCCGATGTTTATTATTTTAATAAATGCTCATTGAAAATAAATAAAAACAAACGTTAAATTTAAAATATTTCGTATATTAAATTCCATCAGATTAAGAGTTCAACTGCGACGGACTGACGGACGAAAATATAAAACATTGTTAGGTTACGTAATAAAACAACATCAGACGGTATCCAAACAAACTATCGAAAATTCATGATCGAAAATAGCCCAGTGTTTATTTATTTCGCCGCTATATCAGACTAATTTGCATTTTATGTCTGTCAACATATTCCTAATTTATTATGTAAACTTACTGACCCACATAATTATGAGATGACGTGATCAAAGAAGCTAAGCCAATGTTAAAATATGATATATAATTGTACAAAAACATCGGTTTATTCAATTTAACTAAAATATAGTTAGTAATTTAACTATACAGTATACGTTTTTGCATGATTTAATTTTTTGTAAAACAGGACTCATAATTACCGTGTAATAATTTTTGAAATTGAAACTAGAAACGAATGATTAAAAACAAGCCTTTAATTCGTCGGTGACACATCTTAAGTCAAAATTTATCTCACAATTCTGCAATATTCAACAAATAAAAATCGAAAATATCAGAAGAAAATGTTTTACAGTGGTTAAAAGACGACGAAGGTGACTCTGGGTGGCCATAAGTGACTGTAATAGCAGTTGAAGTTATCGGCTAGGAAAATAAGGATATAATAATAATAATAAAGATAGCGAGGAAGAAGAAACAATAAAATAAATTCATCACAGATAAGATCGGATCTCAACGATATAATAACTATTATTGACATAATAGTCAGATAACGATGTTCAACTATACATATTCGTAACACAACGAATATTTTCGTAATTAAGAGACTTTATTATAAAAGAACAGCATCGGTTGAAAGGTGCTAACAAAACTTCTTTTTTTGAAACTTCACTGACCCTTATACTGTACGGTTTATTTTCGTAATAAAAAATGCATTTGCAAAACATACTTTTATATAACGAACACCCTCTCATCCGCATTAGTCCATTCTATCGAGATTCTACTGTAAATTTTGTATGCATACAATTTGTAGAAGAATGATTTTTTTTTGTTTTAAATTTTATCTCGTAGGTATACAAAACATCCCATAGAAGGTTTGCTTTATTTTAATGAGATAATAAGGAAATGGTGTATTACTAAGTGGACTTATAATTATTATAGATAACCGTTGTGTATCGATTTTGGGAATCGCAGGATCTCATCTTGGAGATGTGTAACAATGCATACGACGTAGTAGGATGAAACAGTATAGAGCATGGTTTCTCAACCGGTGGTCCGCGAAGATTTTTGGGTGAGCCGCAAAAAGTGA
>JAGVSQ010003916.1:0-20487 GCA_022683975.1 Rhyacophila evoluta
TTATCTTTTTACGAGAATCGTTTGTCAAACAATTGCTCAACCCAATGGGAATCCAACACCAGATGGGGGATTCGAACCCGCATTCCCCGGATTGCTAGTCACACACGCTACCAACTGGGCTAACCGGGGAGACGACACATATTGCAAAATAAAAATACCAATATCATGCCGGTGATTTTCCTTTCAAACCCCATTTAGTATTCTTGTTTGGATTAGTGTTTTTACGTATTTTAAGTATTTTTAAAGCCATATCCACTTTTATGATCCATAAATTACCACAATGAAAACACTTAGATGTCAGCAGTTCACTCAATCCGTTGGGTATCCATATCCCGCACTTAGTTTATTTACAATATTATGTAGCCACAGGATTTGACCCTGCGATTCACATGCATGCATGCTTACCAGCTCGGGTACTGTAACAATAATAAGTTTGTGTTAGGAAAAAATGCACACATACCATTTATGTTTTGTTTCTCTTTTGCTGTCTCTTTTGAAAGTTGTACGCCTGAAAAAAAATCATCATTTTAATTTCACTAATTCAAAATAATTCTTTTTTCAATATACAGGGACTATGTGAAAACAGGAGAGGTTGTAGAACAACCTTTATTAATTGCAAAAAAAAAGACATTAACGAGTTTCCAGTAAAATTTTCCAGGTAACACTTTAACAATAAATATGTATTTACATTTTTGCCAACAGTTTTTGTAGACAAGATTTTTTTCATTCAATTAAAAGTAAAGAACGAGGTGGGAATTTCTGGGGAACTATATTCAATATAAAGCATGTCATATATTTATTTTGATTGCAATTTTAAAATTGCATGATAAATTTCGTCGAAGAGTAGGAAGTATGTGCATTTGAAACCAAGTATCATGCATTTAAATACAGTAAAACCTCAATAGGGCAGACCTCGATATACTGGCTTGGATATAACGGACTGAATATCCATAAAAATGAAAGAGCGCTGTAACTGTTAGAGCACTGTTCTACTGTAAAGTAATGTAAGTATATTAAAGTCTACATAAATTTTAAATGTGTGTTGAGGTTTAGGATACAGATTTAAATCGATCAAGCAATAATTGACAAACAGTTCCCAATCATAATAATAAAGTAATCACAACAAGGTGTAATATCTCATTATGATTATTTTCAATTCATAACATTACTTCCGTTTTTTCAGTAAAGCTTACTCTTATTTGATAATTAACATAAAGGAAAATCGTAAACTTGACATAGAAAAAGAAAATAGGGAAGAGATGTTCAGAATTAATTGCATGCAGTTATGCAGAAAATGTCGTAAATTATTAGTATGCAGGTTAAAAAAATGGCGATTACTCCTTCTGGGTGTATATTTCCGATTGGTTGTCGTGTCATATTTAAATATACTCTACAAAAAAAATCAGTTTCAATTTGTGGCTTGGACGTCTTTTGTTTAACTACATCTAATTTTCACAAAGATCAATTGAATACAGTTCGAAAATGATCAATAACATTAACTGATTATTATCCTTACATTTCAGTTGCGAATCATATCTGCTATTTTCATTAAAACTAGGAACAGCCAGTGTGGGTCGCATACCTGTGAACATTAAAAAAAAAAAAAAATCTTTTGCCGGAAGATTTTTTAGTCAATCAGTCCTTTTTTAATTCAAATTTCTCAGTCAATTTTCTTTAAATTTTTCATTCAAATTTTAAAAATTTGTTTATCATACTTCTATAGTAGATAAGTATAAACGAACTCAAACAGGACAATTACTACATTTTGCGCAATACTGTGTATTATGTCGATATTGTAAAAATTAAATACTGACGATAAAAAACAAACATGCATTTGACCAAAGCTGATTCCAATAAAATTTTATTTAAAAAATAGACAGTATAAATTTTAATACATCCATAGTCGCAAACTTGTGCATAGCAAACAATAACATTAAAGAAGGCTAAAACTTACATTGATTGTGCTAGTTATTAACTGTACGATAAACTAAAATGAGGATTGTCAATATTTAATTTCACTAATTCTTTCTTAGCTATATATAATAGAATACTGGAATTCATGAAAGTGTGACTATATTGGTGATGTTTAAAAATTATGGCATTTTAGAACAGATATCAATAACATACAACTTGGTCAATAGAGAAGACAAGGAACTTACCTGCTGTTGGGTTGGAGGATAACGCTATTGTTTTATTGTTAGATTTCTGTCGGCTGACAATTTTCTGCGGTTTCAAAACAAGTCTTTGCTGACCAACCGGCCACATGGCGGGAATCATAGACAGTGGGGCGGATACAGGGGTGGCAGTGAGAATTGAGAGAGAAGTAGAAGAAGACTGTTGCATTCCAATCTGAGGTGGGGGCGGACAAAATGGTGGTGGAATAGAAGGGGGCGGAATAAACATCATGGGTTCGGGTTTGCTATACATAAACATATTGGAAAAAACATATGGTGTGGGAGGCAAAGTATCAAAAACAGGTGGTAAATGCTCTTGTTCAAATGAAGAGCATAAGGATGTGGTCTCTGTCACAAATTGATATGGAGGAGGAACAGAAGGAGTGACAGGAGTCACAGAACTGGTGACGTTGGGATAACTAACAGGAGTGTCACTCTGATACTGAAGGAATAGGGGTGATGAATCTCGTTTAAATAGTTTTCTTTCTCTAGATACGCTGCGATTTTTAAGCCAGTTAATATCCTTGGAATATCTTTCTCTGGATGGAGATCTATTTTTCAACCGGTCCCAGGAATCACGGGCTGATCCTGAATAAAGGCGGTCTCTTGAATTATATCTCAAATCATCATTCTTACCATGCCTCAATTCATCATCCCGACTATGTCTAAAATCATCATCTCGACTACGTCTCATTTTAACGTCTCGACTATATCTCAATTCAGCATCACGGCTATGTCTCAAATTGATATCCCGGTTATACCTTGAATCGACATCTCTGTGGTAGTCGTCATCTTTCCGGCGTTGATTTCTGAAACTCCATTGGTCTTTTAATATTTTCTCAAGCACTCTCTCCTTGGAGCGACGATCATTTAAAGGATACCGTTCTCTAGAACTGAAATATGGGACTCGAAGGCCAGGGCTGCCTGACTGACGTGTCACCCGTGAATAATTTTTTTCTTTCGAAATATGACGCTCTCGATTACGAATTTGCATCCCACCATTATCTCTTAGGGTGTATCCCTTATTAAAATTGCATTCTGATTTGGAATACTCAAGATATTTTATGAAAATATTTCTATCAGACATGTCTTTTGAAGAGAGGTACGGTGACGTCTTGTCTACTGAGCGATATTGAAAGTCAGACCTTTTAGCAGACAGGCCATCGCGTCCAATAGAAGATTGATCATTTTCAAGATCCATATCTTGCTGTGGACTAGATGAAAGACGCTTCAGTGATGTATTTGCCTTTACAACCGGGCTTCTAATATTATGAATTTCCATTTCCATGCCTGGAGGAATCAACCCTGTTTCTAATTTCTTTACAATATCATCTTTAGTTTTATTGAATTTGTCTTTCTCTATTGCTTTCTTAGTTTTATCGAGGTCTCGCCTCGGACCCAAAGGATTCGTACCTTGCAAGGTTTTGGCATTGGGGTTTAATCTGGTCCGGTAATTTGTGATTTTTTTATTTTTGGAAACCTGCTGGAAGTTATCGCGCCCTTTTTTTTTGTTCCCCACGTCATAGTCAACCAAGTAATTTTTAAATCTGCTTACTGCACTCTCATCGGAAACTTCGAGAAGACAAGCAGGCACGCCCGAATTTTCCGCCATATCGCGATATGCGCCATCCGTATCCTCGGTTTCAGAGAGCATGTTATCATCGATAACATTGGGCGCGCTTTTTACGGACGCTTCAACTTCTCGTCGCTGCGAAATTGATATGTTTGCCGCATGTTCGTTAGGGTTCTCTAGGTTGTCATCCATGACGATATTATTTTACCAAATCTTTATTCATCTCTAACTAGTGTTTCAAAATATTAACACTACGTAAACGAACGATCCTAGAAATACTGCAAATACTTTATTTCAATTGACATACTGTTGGCACTGAAATGCAACAAACGAAATAATGATAACAACTCACAAGAGTAGAAAACCAAAACAAAATATAAACAAGATACTGATTCGATTTTTCAGAATGTCGGCTTTCAACGCTCACGCTTTTGTCACATTTGACATTAAGGCCAGTCGCACCACATCAACGAGAGTTCACTCGCATCGCTCATCTTTCAAACGACAGTGCATCTAGTTCGATACTGATATCTTATGGATACTAGCGCATGAAACGAATACATAACTGAACATAATACGTGAACGATATCCACCTTCTAGCATGATTATGTACTAATTATTTTAAATTAGCTTTAAAAGAAAGGATTAAGACGCTAATTATATTTTTGTCAGATAACTTCGACTGCCTCGAATACTGAAAAGAAGTTTGCTTATTCAACTATGAATATCTTAAATATCTTAACTAAGTGGTTTGAGTATTTATTAATTTAATTTTGTTGAAATATCTCACTTAGTTTGTAATATTATTTATGAGAGAAATTATATAAAGCTTGTTTATTATAAAGTAGATCCGTAAAATAATCTTTTGTGTGCATATTTTATCATGTCTATGATACTTTTTTTAACAGCAATTTATTACACTTATCTAGTGGATATTTTATATGACCATCTAGAAATTGAGTGAATGTCTATCTATATGGCTTTCCGCAATCTTAGAACAGAGGAGTAACTGGCAATTAAAGCGCTTATGGCCAGTCAACAAAAATGCGCCTTTTAAATGTACATGCGTATAGAATAATCAGATCTAGATATCTATATTCTCTAAAATAATTATGTTTAATATAAAATATAATGTTTTACTCAAATAATTTTATCTTTTCACGTTTTAGATTTTGCAAAAAAACTATGACTGAATAAATGTCATATTACTAATCATAAATAGAATTGATGATCTTTTTCAGCCATTTCAAAAACTTTAAGTTCATCCGAAAACAAATAAGTAACCCAATTTTCAAAAAATAATTGTGAGTATCCCTCGTACCTCGCACATTAACACGAGCTATGTTTATATGTTTAACCACCAGAAAAATAAAGAAAAAGAAGAAAACTGAGAAATGTATGCAGAGTTGTTTTATATTGTGGTCAATGTGGCATTTTGAATTTATAAGCATTTTATTAGTTTTATGTCAAATTCCTCTTAGTTCTCACTAATCCCTGTAATATCTGGTAGAAAAATATATTAACAATGGATGCTCTCATTGAACTACGGGGTGATCCCTCTACCTACTGCAGGACTTGCATGGATCGCAATGATAACGCGCCAAATAATTGTTTCACCAATTTTATCAACGTACCTCTACTCGGTGAAATGTTATTATCCTGCACGGCAATTCAGGTAATATTTACGTACAGCCTGCAATTAATTTTGCGACCGTCAACGACCCACACTTGGCAAATAATTTAACTGCTTGTTATTGTTTACAGTTGAGCAGCAACGATGGCCTACCAGAACAACTGTGTCAAGTATGTATATCCCATTTGACAAACGCGTTTGAGTTTAAGAAAAGATCTGAACAGTCTGACGAGGAACTTCGTAGAATATTCAGCCTGACTGTGATGAAAACCGAACCGATGGTTCAAATAAAACAGGAACCTGATGACATAAAAGCGGAATTAGATTTTCTCGACGCCGACGACGATTTCAGGGGATCGGACTATGAACCACTGAAAGTCAAAAAGAAAATTTCGAAACGGAACTTAAACGGCAAACATGAATGTAAAATATGCGCGAAGATATTTCCGAAACCTAGCAAATTATCGAGACACATGAAAATTCATATGAAAGAAACAAATAAAATACATCCTTGCGACGTTTGTCACAGAATTTTCGATAGGGCATCGAAACTCGAGAGACACATTAAAATACACAACCCAGAGTTAAAACCTTATGAATGTTCTGTATGTCAAAAGCGATTCAAAAGAGAAAGTCTATTATTGAGCCATGTTATTACGCATCCACCGGCTGTAGTTCTTCCAAATGGGGAGACCGAAGATTTGCTCGTCAAGCAGGAAACAATTGATATCAAAGCAGAGAATGAGAAACATAACTGTACTCAATGCACAATGTCGTTTGACTCCAGTCACTCACTCTCGGCGCACATGAGAAAACACCGTGTCAAGAATAGAGTCCTTTCATGCCACATATGTGGAAAAATATTCAAAAAGTCCAGCCATCTTAAGCGACATGAAAGAACTCATGAAGATAATAGACCATATAAGTGTAATCAATGTACAAAATCATTCACCCTTGAGAGGCAGCTCATGGAACATATTAATAAGCATAAAGGGGTTAAACCTCATCTATGTCCTGTTTGTAGTAAAGGTATGTCCATTGTATATTATATTAATCGACGATCACCGTACACAGTACGGGTTTACTCAAAAGAATATTACTTATTAAGAAAAGTCACTTGTATAAAAAATTGCACATTGATGAATTTCTGGCAATTATGCTTTGTAGTAATATTTAAAGGTCAACTGTGGCTGATAATGGTCAATTTTTCACACCAATTGTATCATAAACATACGATTCTCTAAAACGTCTCATTTGAGATATAATTTAATTCTAAATCGCAAATATTTATAAATTAAATGGAAATAAATGATTGAAAATTTTTTTAAATGTACCCTCATAAATTTCACTTAGTCAATAACTTTTTTCATACGAAGCTTCTACTATAAAGTGTAAGTTAAAATTTTTATTGGAAGGTTTCAATTTAAAATTATAAATAGTCACTTATAAAAACCACTAAATAATTGAAACTTCATCTATTTGGCTGGATATTACCCTTAAAGTGTGAGTTTATGTTAGTAGATGGATTTTATCATATTTGAGGGGTACAAGGAAAGAGCATGTTATGTCACTCGAATTTCAAACTGAGATAGCATTGATTAAAAACCTGAAAGAAAAGATATACAAATGAAATGATTTTTTTTGCAAAATCAAGACCGTATTTTTTATCATTTAAGCATACAATAACATAATACAGAATGATTGTAACAGAAATGTACATTAATCTATGTCAGAATTATTTGTAGGGGAAAGTCAGTATATGTCCAAAGAGATCAGGTTAAATCAAGTTTGACATTATTATTTCTTTTATCGACAATTCTTGTTTTTAGTCTGTATGATAATCTTCAACACTCTGTAACGGATTAAGTAGTAATATCTGCCAATTTAAGATAGCATCTTGCACCCCTTATTTGTCGCAGAAAATTTTATGCCCATTGTTTTGAAATCACAATTATTCTGGTTCTGTATCAAACAACATATGGAATTTATAGGAATATCTTCTCTATTTTATTAGCTATCCTGAATGAAAATGAATTTTCTTAATATAGAGTAATCTTGAGTACATTTTTATAGAATTCACTAGTTTTATTTTTTAATCTAAATCTCTAGAGTGCTAATATGTAATCATTTTTTGTGGGTTGAGTGGGTTTTTTCACAATGCATTTAATTTTGATGTCGATTAGTATGTATGATAATATCCTAACTTTTTCGAACATTTATTCAGAAGTATCCGATAGTTATTGGAACGATCTATATTTTAACAAGTAATACCAATTTTTGCAGCATATGGCCGGACACAGAATTCTGCTTGTACTCTTTAAGACACAAATAGCATTGGACATAATACTATGTTCGTACTTTTTTATGACATAAAAATTTTAAGTATGATTTTTTTATGCATGAATCCAAAAAAATCCATGATCATTTGTTGCAAAGTTAATATAAAATTAGTTTGTTTCTACTACTATTTTTTTGTCTTCAGCTTTTGCTCAAACGAGTACCTTAAATGCTCATTTGAGAGTGCATACTAGGGAGAAACCTTATCTGTGTGCAACATGTGGAAAACGGTTTGATAGTAGTACAAATCTGAATCAGCATTTGAAAAGACATCGTGGGGAGAAAACTTTCTACTGCACACTTTGTCCTGGAAGATATGTCAGCAAAGGTTAGTCCCTCTTTTCTATTCTATTTTGTTTTTATATTAAGTAGAATTATATCAGTTGATTTAAACAGGGCTACGACGTGCTAATATCCAGATTGTGCACCACACAAGGCACGTTTTTATAAGAAAAAGGAAAGTGCCAGAGTATTAAAAATATGCCAGGTATACATTGGTGAAACTATATAAATATATAAAATTAAACATTTAAAAAGTTTTTGCACAAGGGCGTCTCCTACCCACAGTGCGACCCTGGACTTAAATGTATCTAAACCAGTGTTTCCCAAACTTTTTCTGCAATGGAACACTTAGCTTATTTTTTAAGTTGGGTAATTCCTACTCATTACTTGCCCATTGGGTTGAGCAATTGTCTGACAAACAATTCTTGTGAAAAATAATCTGTCAAGACGTCTTTACATTGCGGAGGTTCTTATACTCCACTCTCGGAGTGGATATCTCCACATTGTGTAGATGCATATGCTCCAATTTGGGAGCGAATATGGTATAAAAAAAAATCCTACTAGTAAGAAGATATTTTAATGTGTTGCAGTATATAAAACCTTTCCAAATGGTTGCGGAACACCTATTCAGGTTCAGCGGAACACTGGTGTTCCGCGAAACATAGTTTGGGAAACCCTGCTCTAAACTATTGTTGATCAATAAAATAATCCCCATTACCACTATGAGTTTGGGCATGTATGTACCGTAAAATAGGTATCGCTTGTAAGTTCTCAGTTTCTTCATCTTCCATGTTTTAGTTACAATTCATCTACAATTCGTTAACTGTTCATTTTTATATTAGCACTTGTCCTGCGGGACCCGTAATATTACGTGATTGTGTACTCCTGCGGCTATCTGCCAGACTCGGAACATTCCATGCTGCATATTTGAAATATTTTGGCAGCCAAATGTAGTCAGATACTCTTACTACATTTTTATAAGAAAAATAGAAATCTTTCTCACTCTACATTTCGTAAATGTCGCCACTCCTCATATCAATCCACAAGTGTATTAGGCTTATTCTAGCCTATCATTTTTCAACCTAAATCGTCTTCTTTGGCTTAGTATACTTTTTTTTCAGTTACTATAGTTTTTTTTTAAATACTTTCGTAAGTTTTAAATGAGTTTATTAATGCCGATGAAAATTATGTTACATTTTTTCTCAAATATTAAAAATTAACAATATCTGAGTTTTAAGTGACAATTATATATCCTGTGACAATAATATAATACTGAGATGTTGATAAATTGGTTTTGCATAGAATTTTTAGTACAATAAACAAAAAAATATTGAAATATTTGAAGTACTAATACTGAAATAGTAAATATGTTTATTTTCGCAAACGTTAAGCGTCTGTTTTTTTTTTTTTTACAGTATCATTTATTTTTTATAAAACTTTCTGAGCTCAAAATTTTCAAATATATTTCTTATAAATATAATTTCAACCCAAGATTCTCCACATACTGAATTGCTGATATATTTTTGTCTCCAGGAGAACTTCAGTCTCATATGTCAACTCACACAGGGGCGCGGCCTTTTGTCTGTGACACCTGTGGTTCAGCATTCACCAAAACAAACTCATTGGCCAAGCACAAACTCATCCATCTCGGTATTAAACCACACGAGTGTGATGTTTGTGCAATGAGGTAACTATATATTCTTGTTTTATTGCTTGAATCCAGCCAATGGGATCCAGTGGTTGAGTGAACAACCTATCATATCTACAAATATCTGTTAACATACTCCCAAACTGTAGAGGTCTATATACACGTATTGCCGAATAAATGAATTTTTTAAACATATTTATTAGATATTTCATAACATTAGTGACATAAGTTTCTCTGTAAAGTGACTCAAATTATATCATAACGAACTTAGTATTGCCATAACCAATCTTTTTGACCTATTTGAAATTCGGTTTCACCTATCTGTTTTTTTTCGATTGAAGTCTGTCTCAAACACTCATTTCATGATGGAATTGTGAAATATTAACGCATCATCAGCATATTGTAGAGTTCACAATTATCACTGTGAGGTTATTATTCTTCTTCAGTGTTTTCCTTTTATATTTATTCAAAAAACATTTATTATGGTGTTGCAGGTTTAATAGTAAAGATCACTTGAAGCGACATTATCGGATACACACTGGAGAAAAACCATATAAATGCGAATTCTGTGACAGAGCCTTCACTCAAAGCAATGATCTTGTCAAACATACCAGATCACATTTAGGAGATAAAATGTATAGGTAAGAAACAACTATATCCAGTGTAGTCTAATTGAGAAACCATTGGACCATGTTCATGACTAAATAATATTCTTATAGTGGTCTAAAGCAGTGCTCCGTAACCTTTTATCTTTCACGGCACACAAAAAAAAGAAAGAAACGCCGTCACTACGATGGAATTTCTCGTGTTTTTCTGATATTGGAGAAATGCTCCATGGTACAGCGATTGCAGAGCACTAGTCTTAAAGTAAGGTTTATTTAATAAAAGGGTAAAAATTCCAAAATGTGCCAAATGGTGCAAATTTATTTATTCGTCCACTATATGTAATATGATGGCAGTGATTATCGTCACCCAGCTTTATATAATTAATATTTCCAATATTTAATTGGATAAAATAACTTATTCTAAAATATGCAGTTGCTATTAACACATTGACTGCCATGGAATTTTTCACGATTCGGGTCTAAAGAGCCAATTTGATTTAATCATGTTATGTTATTAAAAACTTTAATAATAATAATCAAAAAGCTTAAAAAATGTTTTTCTGTTCATTTAAGCCAAACCTGATTTTTTCTTTTCTTTTCTGTGGCCATCTATTCATATTTACGAGTTTCCTCGTAGCTGTACAAATATGGCAAGTAATGAAGGGACGAGATAACTCGTAGCAGGTGTCCTGGGCAAGTAAACAGCCTACGAGATATCTCATAGTTGGCAGTTAACGTGTTAATGTCGGTTCAGAATATGCTAGTATTTTAGCCGAGTAGAGAGTAATTTAATACTATAATGTGTGTGGACAGACAAAGTTAGCAGAGTAATTTAGTAAAATCATTTAGTTGACTTAATACTTAGTTCTAATTTATCAGTCAAGTCACAGTTTCCACTTCTACTAAATACCAAACAAGCAACAAGACGTGTCACGCACATTTTCTTGAGTTATGTTGATTGGTTGTTGCAGAAGCATAGTTTCGTTGATGTGAAGATATAGTTTTCAAATTTGTATACGAATATTTAAATCATGGGTGTTATAACTATAACAAATTAAACAATTAAATTGTTTATTTTTACAGTGTTATGCTGTTCTCTCGTTGTCTTGACACATCACTAATGTACTGTGTTCAAACACTCTTCTGTTACTATCAATTTAGTGGCTAGTATATCACTCGCCATCCAACTAACCACTAGTGTAATCTGAACCAGCCTTTAGAGCTATTCTGTAAGGAATAAAAAGTAGTTAAATAGTAGTACTTGCTTTATTGCAATAGAATCACATAAAATATTACTATAGATTCTATGGATTGAACTCATTTTTCATATGAACAATCTAGTTTTATATAAATCAGCAAGTATTAAATTTTCACATTTTAAATCTTGTGTTTCAGATTTTTTTTTATTATGTCAGCATTTGCTTGAACAGTTTAGCAAAATGGCTTCTTTAAGCTAACTGTGATTGGCATATAATAATGTATAATATGATTTATTTATATTTAAATATACATGTTAGAATAACCATAAACAAACCACACCACTGACCAACAATATTAAGGTGTATGTAGTTTCTAAAAATTGCTAAGATTCATGTGCTCCACTTTCGGAGCAGTAGTCATGGTAAAAAAAGATGTTTGTTTTTTAAAAGTCATTATGTAAACATTTATGATAATGGTAGCTAAGTTTGTCAATAATCAGTACTATAATACATTTCAATTTTTAGTCAATTTTTCTACGTAAAAAGGTGCAAGGTTATGGTCCAAAAAATACGGTACTGTTTTTTAAAATCTATTTAGTTTTATTGTATTCTTATATTCATAATAAATTTAATTTATTTGTAGATGCACCATTTGTCCGGAAGGTTTTAGACTCAAGACGGAGCTTAGAAAACATGTGTCAATACATTTCATAGACAAGACAGTCAGTGGAGAGGAATCTTCACAGGATAAACTGGAGAAAGAGATGAAGAAAGAACCTACATATGATGTAATGTCCATCGTCCAGCCTATGCCTGTCGAAGTCATCACAGAAATCATTTTAAAATAAAACATTCCCAGCCTATTTAGTGGAGAAAATTATCCTATTCCCTATAAAAGCTCTCTCTCTAAAACTAAAATAATGAATTGGTAAATGAATGCAATACACAAAGAAACTGACACGATCATTGTAGGATTACCATTTAGATAACTGATTCGATTCACTGATAATTCAATTATTTCACATTTGTAACTACATCAGAAACAAGTAATTTTCAAATGGTATCTGTATTTATCGTGTATTTTGCACATTTTGGCAATGCATCACTGTGGTTTTGTATTTAAAATGTAATAAATCTACACAAACTTGGAATGTCAATTCTTAAAAAAAATTAAGCAATCTATAGCATAATATTTTTTCTCTTTCCATTTTATTACAATTATTTATATAAATGGAATGTCAAATTTAGTTCGAAACATAATATTTATTGAGAGATTGGTATGTTCTGATGTTTAATGAGAATCATTTATTTCCATCTTTTAAATATTGGTTTAATGCTATATTACTTATTGATCAAAGTACAAGAAAACATACAAACACCATTCATTCAATAGGTGCAAAAAAGCAATGCCTGGCTTGAACATATAATACCACTCGTATACCATTACTTAGAAGTATAATAAACAGAATTAGATCTGCCTGTGTATACATAATGTCCAAGTAATATTGCATAGAGTCGTAAAAAATTGTCCCTCTTTCCTTATTTATACCATTGTGAGTGAAGATCTGAAGTGACACTTTACTCAGATGTCGCAGGCAGGAGTACATTTAGATGTGTATGTACTCTATGCAACTACCAAATTATTTAAATGTCTATATTGCATATCTTATAAAAGCCTTCCTACATCACTGGTTTGTATATACCCCTGCCATTTCATACTTCGTTGCTTGGATGCAGAACTATTTTAAATCAAATTTTAGGTGAAATCGAGTTTTATACTAAAAATGATGTATGGCATGCTTGTCCATGATATCGTTGCCAATATTGCAGGAACACCTAAATTGATTTTTTTGTTTACGTCACTTGGTAAAATACAGTTTAATTTGTTGCAATCTCTTGTGTTGCTGGCTCATTTTTGTATTAACACATAATTTGTACACATTTTAGATACATGTGTGTAATATAAATATGCGATATTCCAAAAAATAAAACTTTACTATGCAAAAGTGCAACGAGTTACGTGTTCCTACAATATTGGGGACAATATGCAAAATATAATATATTTATAAATAAATTTCATTAAAAATGAAGTACCCTAAGTAAAAAAATTCTATATTTTATCAAAATTTAGAACAATCCAAAACATAATTATTGCAAATTACATTTACTTGCCCTTCCTTATAATAATATATATTTATAAAAAATATCCAAAAAGAAAGGTTTTTACAAAGATAGTTACAAAAATGTATGTATTCTAATGTTTTTCAAAAAGCTCTCTTGTAAATTAAATCCTGTGTGGCATAGGATAGTTCTGCATTTTAATGACGACTTTATATCACTGTAAAAATAACAATAACCATTTTCAACTATTGTGGAAGTATCGAGTTTTCTGTGAGAGTAGCTTCAATTATCTGTGGTAATATTTCATCGGTCACGCGTATAGCTAATAGCTAAGTGATAATGCGCACACAAAAGCCAAATTTTGCTTTATTTACAAGCGTGTCTACTGGAATATGCCTGCAGTGGAGAATAATTTATTTTGAGCAAACCGCTGCTTTTATGTGATTTTTCTTTATTATTTACATTAGGACCTTTTTATATCAAATAATATTTGTAAATAATTGTTGGAATCCTGATTTTTAATTTTTAAATCATGCATTCATACTCAATATGTATATAGTAGTGTACTTTTCAAGTATTTGTTATTTCTTACGTAATATGTAATCATGTACCTTTATACGTATAGAGAGTAGGTAATTTATAACAGCATCTTTAAGAGCTCTCATAGATATTTCAGCAGATTTAAAACTAAATAATTTATACATTACAATTAATATGTAAATATATAGAGAGAACATACCTCAATAAACGAATATTAAGGAGCATTTTCTATTCGTAGGTTATTTTTCAATATACTATAAACCTGTTATGAATTAATTCTATAATGTATATTGGAATAATCCCTAGTATTATAGATAAATAGTATGTCATCTTTTCGGCTATTTTATTGTAACGAATTCTTTCCATTGAAATGATTTTTTATGCCATTGTTACTCATCTTCGCACATCCTAATCGAGTATGTCGAGTTGGTCAGTCGCCCAACATTGAGAGAGTGTAGTTTTTATAGTTAACAGTATTCCCAGATTCCACTGATATTGAAAATTTCATTTTAAAACACTTTACTTATTTTATAATTTTACTTATGCATAGAAGGAAAATGTCATCATAGTGTAAATAGACTGTTAGAAACTTTTAACACTCGTGATTAATAGTTAACAAGAGTATGATGTCTTTCATAAAAAGAGCTTTTATATACACATACAACAAGGTTTGGTTGGGTATTTAGTTTTATAACCTGTTACAATGGGGTGTGATTTTTGAGTTTGTGGAAATTCTTAGAGGATGATCCTTTTGTAGTGCACACTTTGTTTAAACATTACTGGAGAGTGGTGTTGTGTCCGTCAGAGATATTTGTTTCATTTTTACTTCATTATCCAATTTTTGCTACACTGATATCCAGTATTTTCTCTATTTTCTTTTTTTATATATCCCATTAGTAAAACTAACATTAACTAACTAACAAAAAACTGAATTAATTTTAAATTCCTATAATGTAATATGTTTCTACTTCAAAGATTTTTTTTAAATCTTTAAATTTATCAATATTCTAGTGATGTTACCTATTCAATACTATTCTTTAATGATAAAATATCTGGTCTTACTGTAAATGACAGTAGATCAAACATTTTATCGTAGTGGAATATTTTTAACCCCTGTATTATCCAAAAATGATTCCAAAACTGGCACTGTACCAATTACACAACACGAATCAATATCATCATCTGATTCTGTGTCGCTCGTATGAATCTGCAAAACAACGAGGCCTTTCGAGATGGTTCACTGTTGAGGAATCACTATCCAAATATTCAATATTAGAGTCACCATTTATAGAATTATCATTGGTGAAAATTTCATTATTACACAAGATGCTTTTTTTATGGGTAAATAATTTGCTGAAATATTCTAAACATTCGAAAGCTCGCGAGATACTACATCTTGATTTGATTTTGAGGCAATAAGGACATCTCTTGTATTTGAACATGGTTCCATGAAGAAAAATATATAAAAAAGTTCTTATTTAAATATTAATGTATGTAGATCATATCCCTTTTAGATGTCACTAGTAAAATATGTTTTCTGAACATGACTTCTCTTGTGTTCTGGAATCTAAGTCTGCTTTCTATCCCTGATTGCCCAAACATGAGCTTTCTCGGAAGACACACAGAATGTGTTAAAAATGATGATTAAATTTAATGATCCATGCAAAATATGGTATGAAAACGAATATGGTGTCATTAATTTGAAGAATTTACTGGTTTATAAATAATTTCAAAGCGCGTGTATGTTGCTTAAAAATAATCTGGTGGTGTTAAAATTTGAGAAAACATGAGTTTTTGGGGTTAGATTTTTCAAATTGTTTTTTTTTTAACCACTTGTATGATTTGCCCGAATACAACTCGGGTAGGTATTTTACTGACACAGTGATTTGCTCGAACTGGACTCGGGCACATCGTACACGATACTTTTTATAGTGATTTGCCTGAATCCAGCTCAAGTCATTCCCTCACCAGTCTAGAGAACGGATCGCGCGCGTTGAGTGACACGTGTCGTAATTTGATCTTTCGAGAACAATTAGTCACCGGCTACTCTTTTCTTTTTTCTTTGTTTCAGAAATTGAACTGTTTTTCATTTTCTTTCCTAATATTGTTTATTTATGTTTTAAACTGATTTATTATATTTCAAAATATGATAAAAAAACATAATAGTGAAAAAAAAAGGGTGGCTTTTTTTGACCCACTTTTTTCCAAGAGCTCGACCACAGAAGTGGTTAAGTAACATTCAGCCTTTATTGTATCAACCCATTTAACTCTCATCAAGCACAAGTTTTTAGAAAGTGGACATACATACATGGAAGTAGACAGTATGCACAGTGCCCTTGAATATAGAAAAAAAAACGATTCATCAATGTTTTTAGTGTTCAAGACTGGCTGATTATTTTTAAAAGAGGCAAGTGGGACGATAATCAAAAAATAAGAATAAAATGCCATACGAAGTTAAGCAAAGTGCTTGATGACAGTTAAATGGGTTGATACAATAAAGGCTGAATGTTACTTAAATCACAATCCTAAATTATTGATGAATGTTATAAACCAATAGCCCTAAGACATCGTCGTAAAATGTATTTAACAGAGAGACTCTAAGCTTTAAAACTCGGTTATCTCGACTTTCTGCCAGAAAAGGTCTTTTACCATTAACCGGACAATATGATGTATTTCAAATAAAGTTGTCATTATTTATCAACCTATATCTAATGTTTTATACATTTCATTAACTGCAGCTGTATTCTTAAGTCATTGGTACAATGTTTATATATTGTAAACTGTAAAAATCGATACGAATAAAATGTTTATTTTTAATGTGTATCTTTTTGGCTTATTAATAAAATCCCATCCCCCGTCACAAAGTTAAGTTGTGACAGGATTCATAAACTGAAAGATTGACGCTGAGATGGCGGTACGTAGAGTGATGCTTGAAAATTATTTCAAATCACCTGAGAGATCTCCAGAAGACAAACACCGACTCTCGAACCTATTTGATGATGGGATAGTTGAGTCTGATGTGAAATATCTTAAAGGAATATGAAGATTCTCTTTCGCGGAGTCCTAGATCCCTTGAATATATCTGCAGAGGCTGTACTCATGGAATTTTTATTAGTAAGGCCAGTACAACTAATTATCATTAAGCTATTTCGTCCTGTGCTGGTGGGGCGTTAAGAATTAGACTTATAACAATGAACTAAATCTGTATTTGATCCTTATTATCTTTATAAAACCAAATAGACCATTTCTAGCTGAGAATATGCTACAAAAAAACTATATAATAAGACTCTTGAAACATATTTTTCAAAAGTACTAAAATCTATATTGCCATAAACTTTTTCAATGAGTAGGACACACCATGTGTCTATCCAAATAATATAACCACTTATACCATAATATAGCTCTGTGGTATTTCAGCTTTGATCGGTAAGCAACTTTTTTATAAGCTTTTATTTATATACTTTTGACTGGGTCCTTATATTTTCTTTCATTAGTGAATTCATTTTTCATACACACACGTTTTAAACACTAAAATCTTTTACTAATATCATAAAATCAATCGAACTGGATATGCCGATCTGTAAACAATGCTATTCTATTTTCAAATATCGAAAAGAATAAGCTGAAAAGTTATTCCAAATTAGTAAGAATGTATATAGCATTCCATAATATGTGGCTGCTCCCATTTCGGAATCAAAGGAGCACTTGAGAACAAATTTGAACCTATATAACTGTATTATGTGTTTCTGTGAACAGCAATTTAAATAATCTTTCGTTTCTACACAAATCATAATTATCAAAGAAGCATAAGGGGATTTTTCAATGCTGGAGTCAATTTTTTTTTCGTTATGCTTACGTATTGTTTATAGCCTAAAAATATATTAAATAATTGTAAAGACTTCCACTTATTGATAGATTTATTCAGTATTCATATCAAAAGAAATAATAACATTTTATCAAAAAATAAAAGAATGGCTTTGAAAATAAAGCGCACGGACATTATGTAGGTCCATATTCCTCACAGGATTAACAAGTAGCTACCGAAATCTCCAATCTATCTCTAGGATAACAAATTATTATTAATCTACTACATCAGCAAAACTTTTCACAGCATACTAAAGAGTTCTTTTAGAAAATTATATGACCATAGAAAAAAAATTCACTGATACACCGATATTTGTTTTTGTATACTGAAATATAATAAATCAATGAATTAGTGAATATTTTTGTCATATTCGTTGTTAGGATAATATTAGGATAGTATTAAAATTTAAAATAAATAAAAATATAAAATATTATTCTCTTATCAGAATATGAGACAATTGTTTAGAAAAATTATAATGATTGCAACACCACATAACTTTTAGAAAGTAAAAATGTCATAAGTATATCATAATATTATGTGAAGTAACAATATTATTACGCATTATGTTTTCTATTCGTGCCTGGGGTGGCGTCCATCACTTTTTAAAAGGTTTTAACATAAGGTGATATTGCGAATGGTAGTAAATTAATAATGATTACTAACAAACATGTCAACGTATTCTCTGACATTTAATTTGACCATTGTTCCTTATCTCGTTTATTATTTTGATTCTAGATGCCTACACGAAACGCACTATGATGTTCTGAATCTCAAACGAGATTGTTCTCATAGAGATATTAAACGTTCATTTATTGAATTGTCGAAAAAAGTAAGATAAACGATTATTTCATCCAATCAACAGGATTTGAACCCCTACCCGCTGGTTTCATATTCTTCTACGCTACCAAAAAGACAATGGTATAAGCTTAATAACCCTGCAATGATTATAGATTATATTCAGATATACACAACCATTTTGTGATGATGTGGGATTATGGTTCGAATCCCACTGACTGGGTAAAATTCACTGTCATCTAAAGCTTAAGTGTCCCACGCTATTTTCACACTCAAATGCAAGTAGGTAGTACTGGATCTTGACATACGCGTAGGTCGACGTCGATGGATACGAACTGTTACGCGCCAAACTGTATTCATCTGTCTCGCATTCGAATTCAAGGATTTTAAAAATTATAATTCATTTA
This sequence comes from Rhyacophila evoluta, assembly GCA_022683975.1. Taxonomy (NCBI): domain Eukaryota; kingdom Metazoa; phylum Arthropoda; class Insecta; order Trichoptera; family Rhyacophilidae; genus Rhyacophila; species Rhyacophila evoluta. Next base: position 19,180 of record JAGVSQ010003916.1, read on the forward strand.
AAAAACCATATCCTTTTATTTATTGAGATAATTTTCAAACAAGAAAATTTCATGAGCATATAATTATGATTTGTGCTCCATCAATGATGAATTAAAATGAATTAAGGATTTTACTCCTATAGTTTATACGTCAATGAGTTCTGCTTGCCTAGCAATTTGAAATTGCTCTTGTTCATAAATTATTTTTACATTTCTTAGTCTGTAAAAAAAAAACCCAACTGTCAAAGAAAATTCTTCTGTAAACCGTTTCGAAGTAATAAATATACATTTTCAAGTACTATTTTGGAACATAACTATATTGAGATGTCAATATGAAAAATTATAGTCACAAATTAAACTCCTTTAGTAGTAAGTATAGCTAAAAAATTGTATTCCTGAGTGTGAATAAAAAAAACGCATTCAGAAAATCATATTTTTATCCAATGGACTTTCGGCTTTAATGGACACCCTCTCACTCTCATTAGTTAGTTTTATCAAGGTTCTAATGGACTGTCAACTTACAACAGTTTTCGAAGAAATATGGGACACTTAGGCCCTAGTATTGTCTAACCGAATTAATATTTTTAAAAATCTGATCAACTTTAGATTATGAAATTGAATATTTCATTTAAATAGTAATACTTATTTTGGCATATTAATATTTTCTTATAGTACCACCCGGACAGGGCAAAAGATGACAACTCTTGCGTATCGTTTGTTCGAATACTTGAGGCTTATTCAGTGCTCAGTCGCCCTGGGAGCCGGGCAGATTATGATTTGGGCCTTCGTTGCTCAAATGGCAATACATCCCATAGAAATATTTATTATCATCGTGAACAATCAAGGTTTATCACGTATTATTTTATTTTATAAAAAAAAATCATAAAGTAAACTGTGAAACCACAATATTGGCAATACGAATAATATTTTTATGCCATCATCAAATCAATGTTGAGAACACACTGCAGTCTTCACTACAGAAATAAAAGGAAATAGTTTCAGTTGTAAATGTCATATAAAAATCAGCAAACAACTAAAAGAATTGAATCTATTACCCTTTATTACGGAAAGAGAATAGTTTATAAAAATCTTATTTTGTTTGGATTACAGATGGATAAATTTATAAACATAACATACACAGTATTTTAAGATATTAATTTTACCATTTAACAGGCATATCAATAATTTTTACCATTTTCAATAAATTTGAGATACAAGTAAAATGTCTATTTTACATGAGTTAATGATGGCAACGTGGGTCGAATAAAATCTTACTTAACACAACTTATGCGGCAAACGAGAATCACAGTCCTCAGTCCGCCAATCGCC
>JAGVSQ010003917.1:0-20481 GCA_022683975.1 Rhyacophila evoluta
TTCGCTTAGCAATCTGGGGAATGCGGGTTCGATTTCCCATCTGTCGGATTTTGAGAATCTAAAAATGCAAGACTGGATGACCACTGAGGTGAGCAATCGTCTGACCAACAATTCTCGTAAAAAGTGATCTGTCAAGACATGTCTCCATACTGCGCATAGCTATATGCTCCACTTTTGTAGTAGATATCTTCATACTATGTAAATCCATACGCTCCACTTGGTATATCTATCTGATTAAGATTTATTTAATGTTTAAAACTTTTATAGCGTGGTATGATACCGTGAGTAAAACATTATTCAAAAGGTTAATAACAAATTAAAACAAGTTGATAAAAAAGTGTACAAAGTAAAGAGACAATTTGAATAAGGAGGACAAAAGCAATTTGTTTATATCTTAAATATATCGTTTTATATTTAAAGAAAATAACATTTTTAACCCTCTCAAAACCGGTGTGATTTTAGGTAAATTTTTCATTTTGTGTTAAAATATTTACATTAGAAAAAAAATGAACAAATTTTTTGTAAAGGAGTTATGCTTATTTTAAATGTAGTATCTTCACCACCAAGAACTTTTATGAAGAGACAAATTGCAAAGGTATCTGATTTCTCGTCTTTTTTATTAAGTACGAATACTTGATACACTCTTGATGGATATTGATTTTTAGTAGTAAATGCAATCACCCTTAGGTATTTTTGGAAATTATTCCAAAAAAATATTTGGAAAATCTACTAAACTGCGTAGAATATTGATGATATCGGAAGTGGACGTTATTGTTTGTTTTTTTAAACCAATGTATCTCAGTCGATAATATCGGAATTTACTTGCCAAATATACAGAAATGAAGGTAGATTTTTTGATAAAGCAATTGCATCCAAAGTTTTCTTGTGGAATAACCAAATGTCGCATAATATTTAATATATTGCGAACCGGAAAAGAGAAGATTTCCGGGTCTGGTATGGAAAAGGTTAAGTACATATAATTCGTTAGAGTTTATAATGTTATAGAAATTCTCAAGTTGATATTAAATTTATTTATTTAACATGCGGAAAACAATGTGAATGGCGTACAAAAAATATAATAAGTTTTAAAATTTAGTGTGCTATAAAAATATAGTAAAAAAAGAAAAAAGAGAATTTAAGGAAGAAAAGAAAAATAATCCGTAGAAGGATATCTATTAAGTGAGTAGTATTTTTTACAGTTACTCACGTGATTGTATTTAATAAGTAATATCTGAAAAATAAACTACTGTTCAACCTGTAACATAAGTTAAAGATTATACCGCTATGGATTTTAAGATTTATTTATTCCTCATTATGAATTCAAATTCATATAAGAGCTTTCAAAAATAGTGAAACTTTAACATAATACAGACAAAGCAAATAAAAAGTATGAAAAAATTTGAGCAGGAAATGACAGATGGCTTACCAAAAGAGTCCGACAGATGTTTCGGATATTGATAAAATAGCATTTATCCAAACTCATCCCACTTAGATGAAAGATATCGACGGCTCCAAGCCAAAAAATTGTAAGTGATATTTTGGTCATTGTGAATTATATACGACGTTAGATTCATGAAAATGTTATCGATAAGCTGCCAAAAGAGTTTCTAAACTGGGTTTTGATATGTCAATGTTTTCAGTGTTAAACACAGACAAGTTTTTTTCAATAATATTATGTTTAATTTTTGCTAAATATAGTCTCGAAAGTGTTGATAGTTTAAGATGCTTAGTACACATTACGAGATATGGCACATCTCAAAGTAAGCTCGTTCGTCGAATAGAAATAGCTGAAACAACTTTCAATTCCATGCGAAGTGTCTGGGACTTTAAGCTGTACAAGGTAAAAAACCAAATGCTGCCTGTTCAATGCATGCATTCTTTCAGTATTGCTCTACGGTTACAAAACATGCCACCGAAAAAAGGCCCAAAAAACTGTATTCTAAGCTTTGAGAAGAGACGCCTGCGGTAGATTCTTGGAATACGGTGGTATGATTTCGTTCGTAATAAGAAGACAAGAGAACAGACCATGCAGCCACTTATTACTGACAAAGTGAAGCTGCAATGCTGGTCTTAGCTCGGCCACATATTGCGGATGCCTCAGGAGAGTCTTACAATAACTTGTATGCAGGTATAATCTGAAATGATGCAAAAATATTGGCGGGTGACAGAGATTTTTGGAGGTGACATGTGGTGTCCAAATGCTCCATTACTGAGTGATTATGGGGAAAAAAAATTAAAAAGCGTAAAATAAAAAAAACATAAAAAACGTGAAGTCATTTAAATTTTGCATCCAATATTACTAGGAAAGCAAAAAAAAAATACGTGATTTTAAAAGTTTATTTTTACTCTTAAAAAAAATGAAGGTCAAAGGAAATACGTTTTTTTTCCATAAATGATTAAAAAAAAAAACTCAAATGGTCAGAATGAAGTTATAATAAAGTATTCGTACTCTTATAAAAACTAGCGTTTTGTCACCAATAGCTTGCCACGGTCAATATCGATAACGATATCATTGAACATACCCATAGCTTTCTGTATCACTTGTAAAATGTTATTCCTAAGTTTCTAGAGTTGAATCTGTCTAGTTCACACCGTAGATCCTTCTCCCTTCCCCTATTGCTTAAATTATTTCTTAACTCACACCGACTTTATTTACTGTTAATAATTTTTAAGTACGTACTTTACGCTCAAAAAATATTTTTCATGACGTATTTTAAATAAAAATACTTGTATTAAATGTTGTGAATGCCTTAAACGGACAATATTGTTTTTAATATAGTAAATAAAAAAATAAATTTAATAAAAAATACCACTTTGGATAATAATTATAAATGAACAGATAAAAAAATGTTTTAAAAAATAAATTGTTCATTGAGTGCTCATGATTGTATTTTAGCGTAACTAGAAGAAAAGGTTTGAAAAATCTCTTTAATTTCATAATATAATTACAAAAATAAAACGGAAAAAAATTGAAGAAATGTGCTGATAAAAATCTATCATTTTTGTATTGGAGGACTGTATATTAAATATAATATTTTAGCATCGGTATGTTTTCCTTTATTGTCGAAAATACGTTTGCTTTTTTTAGTGAGTAAAAAAGCTACAAAAATATTATTGTAAACTTGTCAATTTTTCAACTATTTTGTTTTGTATGATGTTGTCGACATATTCAGCGATAAGTTTTTCTGTAAACTATACGTGATACTATTTTTCTTGTAGTTTTTCCGGGGTGTGATCGGAATTATTAAAATGTCCTTCAATTCGTGTACGTACATACAACGTTTTCCTTTTGACGTGGGGCAGGGAAAGCTGTCAAAAACAGCTTGTAGCGCAAAGTTTTACCTTCTTTGACCGGGGCTTTCACGAAAAAAATATACACTCACGCATTTTTACGAGCCTGCTAGACTCAAAACGGTATTTTTGCTTACTTAGTTGAAAGAAATAAGTGGTTTTCGTTTGCGGTTTGGTAGACGTACAAATAAAAGTTATAATTTTTGAAGTATGAGTAGAAAAGATATTAAATTACCAATTAAAATATCATAACTTTTCTGGCATGGAATCATAGAAGAACATGTGATTATAGTAAACGTAAAGTGGCCAAGCGTTATGTACACGTGCTTTAGTGTCAATTTTTTTACAAATCTTTTTTTTATACCATATTTGCTCCCGAAGTGGAACATATTAATCTACACAGAGCAAAGAATCCACTCCGTATGTGGATATAAATCTCCGTAACGCGAAGACGTTTTGACAGATTAAATTTACCTGAATTGTTTGCCAGATAATTAATTGCTCAACCCAAATCAGCATAGAGTCCTGCATTTTCGGAATTATAAAATCTGATAGAGGGGGAATCGAACTCGCATTCCCGGGATTGCTAGGCACGCACGTTACCAAATATGCTAATGAGGAGACTGATCTTAATATAAAAAAAGTGTTATGACACCGTGCTAGTTTGAAACCGCGTAAAAACACTGTTTATAAAGAGTTCGGTCTATAATTCACTGCTATAAATATGCATCTGCTTTACAGGTTCTGAGCTTTCTTCACTTCTTCGTCACTGATATAAGACTCTTCTAATAAAGCTTTTCATATGCATAGAATATAAATATAGGAGAAAGAATTTTTCCTCCGCATAAATATAGTATAGAAAGCAATTTACTGATTGGGTGATATTCGTCTCCCCGGTAGTTTTTGAATTGGCGTACGCGCCTCACAATTTGTGAAATGCGGATTTGATTCTTGCGTCTGTCGGATTTAAAAAAAACCAAAAGTGCAGAACTGGATGCCCATTGATTGAGCAATTGTCAGTCCGGTGTACTATGATATAAGTAAAAATAATAATTTATTGATAAAAAGATTTTACAGCGTAATTTGTTTGGTTTATGTCCTATGAAGAAACATATTCGATTTATGGAACCAGTATTTATTTTCGGTGATTAAAATATAAATTAATTACAAAAAAAATAAATAATTATAAATTAAAGTTCGTCCAAAGCTCGGAGATCGAATGGATTCGATTGTCTACTGAAATGCATTGTACAACATTTAAGAGCGTTTGTATTATTACAAAAAATATATCCAAAGTATTTGTAGTAAAAACAGAATAAGATTCAATTTCTTCAGATAAAATTTATTAAAAAATGATAATACCCAGAATAAAAAACGTTAAAAAATTCAATTTCGTTCTTTAATAACAATTTTCCCGGAATTTTAATCATTTAATTTATGTTTTGTATAGAAACGCCCACAATGTTTGATGCTGTTATCATATTATTATATAATGAAAATAATAATTAATTCATTGTTTTTTCTTTGTATTTCAGTATGGATGGATCCGACCTGTGCTTTGAGGTCGTCAGACGAGCAATGGCTGGTTTCGTTTATAGCGAAGCAGTTGCATGGTGAGTATCTTTATACATCATTCCATATCTTGTAACATGTTGATATTATATTTCGAAATGAACAGCTGCAACCAAACCTCGGTAAAAAAAACATTTATGCTGTGACATTAACCTCGTAACCAGCAATGAATACACCCCTTTGTGCATATATGTGGTACTAATAACTATTGTATTTGAAATATTATATCGTCGTATTACTGGCAAAAGACGTTAAAGTAAAAAAGTGAGTTTTGAATTAATCTGAGTTTGAGTCTCTCTGTTAAATACATTTTACGACAATTTCTTAAAGCTTAATGATTATACCTAATGTTAGTAAAAAGATGCCAATGAGTAGCCCAAATGAAGTGTTTAACTTGCCTCACTTATTATTATTTTCCGTCTGAGTGAAAGTGAGTAGAGATTGATGTTGTTTTATAAATTTCTAAAAAATGATCCGTCTGACCCTAATTTTTTATGATTATTTTTAATGATATCATATTTCTATGAAAGGTATAGAAGAAAATGATGATGTATTTTAAAAATTCAATGGTATTTTTTAATATTTGAAAAGATGTTTTAAGACTTGTAGAACCAGTGATATAAAAAGCAATATTTCTCAAGTGATTCCATTTTTAAAACTAATTATCTTGAAACTGAAGAAAATTTTGAAGTATTAAACTTTTTAAGCGAACTTTTATCAACCCTTTATTCGAGAGTTCTTTCGTACAGTTATCAAATCAGATAAATGTTTTTAACAAGCTTTTCGTAAAAAATATCTGATATCAAATATTACAGTGAAACTTTTTACTGGGAAATGCTTTAGTGTAAGTTTAGTAAATACAGCATTTAAAAATATGCCTGAGAATTTATCTGGCCGAGAAAGAAAATAAAAATTATATCGCATTAGAAAATTACACCTCTTTTTGCTTGATGTTGTTTCCTGTATTTTTTTTCTCCCTAAAAGTCTTTCCGATATGATATAATACAAACATGTTCAAAAACGTCTCTCTGACTTTGCATGATAATGTCCCATATAAATCATTCAAGTTATATATTTTTCGTCACACAAATGCTCAACCCAATAGGAATCCAGTCCTGTATTTTTAGATTTCTAAAATGCGACAGGAAGAAAATCGAACTCGCATTCTCCAGATTGGTAGAAACACACACTACCAACTACGCTACCGAGAGACATAAATATAAACAAAAATAATTTATCAAAGTAATATCAGATTAAGTTTTTGTCTAATTAATGGTTTAACTTTTGCTCAAACTCGTTAAATAAGCGTTGTTTTTAACCCTCGTAAATATTTTTTTGTGTGGTTATTTTATTTTTACTCTCCACAGTCCATATTAAACTAAAATTTTTTTCGAAGCATTATATGCAATAAGTGTCAATTTGTGGCTTGGACGTCTTTTTCTTAACTATTGTCATTTATATTGGTATCAATTTCAAAAATATTTTAGCTGACGTGTAATCCATAATATAATGTGCCATCATATTGTTTTTGCCCCTCGTAAATAATTTTTTGATTGGTTACATTATTTTTACTCACTACATTCCATGTTAAAGTAAAAATGTTTTCAAAGCATTATATGCAATAAATGTTAATTTGTGTCTTGGACGTCTTCTGCTGAACTATTGTCATTTATACTGGTATTAATTTCAAAAATATTTTAGCTGACGTGTAATCCATAATATAATGTGCCATCGATAAACAATCTGTTGTTTTCGGATTAAATTGTTTATTAGTTTTTTCCCACTAACGCAAGGGTTGAAATCGAAGCACCTCGAGGGGGTAAGATTTCATTATTTGCAGGCATCGCCGCGCCACTTCGAACTTCACTGGGCGAACTTTCGATGCTCGCTCTTTCACATCTTTTGTGATTTCTGATCTTCGGGTATTGATCTCAGTCCAACTACTTAAAAATTAACAACCCCGCCTCTCGCTCAAGTGTAATGTGTTGACTTTGTGAGGAAGTGTATATTTTGAAACTATCATATTAGCCAAAAAAAGAAAATATGTTGAAAAATCGGCATAAGATAAATTGTTATAATTCTAAATATACGAAATATTATTCTTGATAATGTTGGAAAATTAAAAAAAAAACTGTGGTGAAAATTGCATGTATAAGTTTTAAAAGAGGATTCAAAAGATTTTTTTAGACTATTCCTTATTTCTAATCTCTCTGGCAGCGTAGTTAGTAGCGTGCACGCCTAGCAATTTGAGAAATGCAGGTTCGATTCCCCATCTGCCGGATTTAAAAAAAAAATCCACAAATCCACAGGACTGGATGCCATTGTGTATAACAAACAATTCTCGTGAAAAATAATCTGTTTAGACGTCTTCACATTGCAGAGAGTCATACTGAGGTGGATATCTGCACACTGTGTAGATTCATATGGTTCACTTTGAGAGCGAACATGGTATATAAAAAAAATCTTATTTTGTAATTGTGGGTTGAGGATGAAAGCTATTTCGCCATCCATTTAACCAATTTATGTGTAGTATAAAAGTAAATTCTATCATTATGTCGAAAAATGCTTCAGGTTATGGATTAGACATATTTATTTCGTGTACATTCATATTGACAGTAGAAAGGAAAAAAGACGTGACACTCATTTTTTTAAATAGCTTGATTTCGATAGTCACAATGTAAATAACTTAATAAACGTTCTAGCAACTCATGTAAGCTGAAAATGCCGAATTAGTGTCCATATTTAACTTTCAAGTTTGAAAACTGGAGTGCTTGTGAAATTAACAACCAGGAAAGAGGGCTTCCCCATATAAATTTTATTGGTCTTCCTTGATTTAATTATTAAACTAATATAACAATGATTAAATAAAACACCAGTTTCAGCTTTCATGAACTTCAAGTTTGCGTCCATGTAATGTTTTGACTTTGTGCCAAAATCATTAAGTAAAAGTTTTTTGTGTCTCCTGTTAAATTTGGAATGTGTAGGTTACGTTCTTTTTCCTTTCCACAGTAGATATGTTCCACTTTTTAAGAGGACGTCGTCAGTAGATTATCGGTTTTAGTATTAGTTAGTATCATGTCATTTAAAGCTCCACAATTAAAAGCTTTTTTAAACTGTGCGTGAAATAAATATAAGGATTTTTTAATTAATTCGGATCTCCTTTCTTTATACATAAAATTTCGTTAAAATATAACTTCCATTTGTAATGAGTATTTACTATAAATACTCTTATGTGTAACGTATGTCAATATATTTTTATTCTTGATTTAATTTAAAGTGATCGACAAGTTTTTTCGAGTTCGTTTATTTTCTTCCAGTAAAATCCAATAATCGAATACTGCCTACGCCTGCAATATTAAAAAAGTTTAATTAATTTTACCGTAGAGACCTAAAATGGAGAACACTCCGCATAAAGTTTTTTTTTAATATTCACATATCACTCACCACCAACTTTTTATTTGTAAAATTCATCTCGAAAGTGTCTGAGGCCTGTGGAAAATATCTGGATATATACAAATATTTGTTTATACCATGTCCTCTCTGGAAGTGGGGCATCTGGATCTTAACAGTGAGAAAATGACCTTTTTAGAAATGGAGTATAAGAATTTCCAAATTGTGAAGACTTATGTTAGCACCTTTTTTAGCAATGAGAATCGATCTTCAGTCAATTACTTAAACCAGTGATCGACAAACTACGGCTCTTTGTGCATGTGTGTATGGCTCTTTTGATTTAGTTTTTTTTGCCCGCAAAGCTTTTAGTTTTCGAAGGAAATTGAAAAAAATCAGGTGCGAGACCTAATAACAAAACAAGAAATCAACATTTTTCACTCGCTCTTGAAATAATTCTAAAACGTTTTGTTACCCGTATTTGGCTCATTAGGCTCAAGAGTTTGCCGACCACTGGCTTAAACTATTTGTTACTCAAGGTTGCATCTTTGTCGTATTAAAATTCAAGCAATTGAGGGAATCAAAGTTCCAATCTCCAACTCCAAATATCGGCTATCGGGAAAACAATCTAAAAAGATCCAATTTTCGACTGAGCTTTTGTGTTATCGGTTAATACGTAAAATAGATGTCAAAAGGATTAACCAAGTAACTCATTTAGATAGATTGATATTAATTATTTGTTGAATATGAGCGGTAAATTATAGCTTCAAAGTTTCGAATGCATTTTTATTGAATCTCTGTAATGGCGATAAGGTTGAAACTAATTTTACTATGACCGTTTGTAAATATCTAGTTTTATTTAGATCAATTAAAACAAATTAAAGAAATTATAAATCCTCAAATTTTATCGATACTAATTTATCGGATAATCACGTTTTATTTCTAGAAATTTACTTCATTCACTTTATCCGTCCGCTAGAACAAGCGTGAGTATCGTTTGACAGTGACGAGAATGTATCTTCTCTTTTTTCCTCTCGTCGTCACACGGTCGTTGGACATATTGACTGGTAGTAGACTAATTAAAGGTTCTTCTGGCAAGTAACTCGCTACGCTGGTTAGCAGCTTGATAAATATACGTAGTGTTACAGTGAACTCGAATTGATTCTTTGTCCTTATACTTTATAGTAATTTTGTGGGCGGCAACTTGTTAATTTTTACTGCCGTGTGATGGATAGTGAAAGATCAGTACTTGTATTGTATCTGATTTCTCCATATATACTGATTGAAGGGTAATCATACTTTATGTATTCTTTGCTAGAGCCGTTGCTTTTTGCATGACGAAAGAAAAATGTTGACAAATATCAGCAGAAATAATTATATTGTATTCAATCTAATTGTGTGTTAGATGATGTTAGTATGTGCTTTAAACAGCGTCAATCACACATTCTTTAAAAAATGTCATTCCGTCTCAGAAGAGAAGAAGAAGAGAATTTTGAGCGGCTTGTTACAGTGCCTTAGTGTATAAATGATATCTGCCATGGAATGTCATCTCTCTGTTTTCGCCAATGTTTTTTCAATTCTTGCATTATATTGTTTGACTTTTAGTATTTAAAAACGTGATTTTTGGCGAGTTATAATAATTGATCTATAAGATTTTGCTTATTTCGAATTGAAAACATACATTTTTAAATAAATGCTTGGGGTCTAGCAAAATCTAGCAAAATCTAGCAAAAAAATAAACGTATACATTTCTATTGTCTCCATATTCCTTCCCTATGCGAAGCATATCCGTGAACGATTTCATGTATGCAATGTAAATTACTGTCCATTTCAAATGTATTTATTAAATATAAAGGGCATACAAATGTTCAACACTTAATATTAATCTGAATATTTTTTGTTTGAATTACGCCATAAATATTTAAAATCAACGATAGTATTTATTCTTCTGGCCAGTAAAGTCATAAAAAATAAAAGCTCACTTCGGTAAATAAAAACAATATGTCTAACCATCTGGCGGCAATTCGTAATGTCCAATTTGTCTCTTTTTGCCAAACTGCACACAATTAACACCGTTTTAATTTGCTGACAAACTATACAATTAAGGTCTTGTATATTTGTTTATGCAGCTTTTATATTTATGTACTAACTTGTGATATATGACTAAGAGTAAGGCATTGGCGGCTATTACTGGGTACAGTAGTAATACCTTGTAATAAAACCTTTATATCTGTAAGCATCGACGATTTTTATATAGTCTTTTAGTATAGACATTTATAGACAGCTTTATTTTACCATATTTACAACTATTAGATTATATAATAAATGTCTACCACGTGGCACAGATTATCTGTCAGATATCAGTCACTTTTCACCCTCCTAAGACATGCCAGAATCTCTAAAATTTGTCAAATGCATCTTGTAAATAGTACTAAACGTTATATAAAACATCGGAATCAGAAGAACAAACAACCTTGTTTTAGGCTTCCCAAAGGCAGAACGTGTCTCACCCAGTTCCAGGTATTTTTGCGTGATTTTTAATCGTGTGCTGTTACGTCACTCAAACATATAATATACCTTATTCTTCTTCTTCCATGTTCGCTCCCCATGTAGAGCATATGGACACCACGTGCCGCCTCCAAGAATCCCTGTCGCCCGCCAGTATTCTTGCGTCATCCCAGGCCATACCTGCATCCCGTAACTCCGCCGAATACATTCTATAGATAGTGTTTAGCAGCCATTTATCACTGACAATATGCTACATAAACATGTATTAATACCAACATATTTTTACGTAATGTAATGTATAATTTCTGTTTTAAAATACTTTGAATATTATATAAATTTAAGAAAAAGTTTTTGATAGAAGTTCAATATTAAATAATAGGTAAGCTGATCTAATGGTGATTAAAAAGCAGTGTACAGCAAAAGTCTACTTTTTTTTTTTAATTTAGAGCTATATTTATGGGAAAATTCACCTAAATACTATCTATACGTTTTAAGTTAAAATATGAAAAGTTTAAAATTTATCAATTACCCAAATCGAAGTATTTGTGAGGATGATAAAGCCACTTCATACACCCATACCTCATAGATACAATTTTTTGGTTGGTGATTTTTTCCTTGTAGGTAAAAGATGTATAACAGTATATTTTTTTTTAGTAATTATCAATTAAATCCTAAATATACATTAGTTTAATTAAATTTGTAAAATTTAAATACTTTTACGTATTGGAAACGTTTTAAAATAGATTAAGTTTCCAGTTTATTCAAACGAAAATGATATGAGTAAACAAACACACTGCGTGTAAAACAATTTTACCCAAACTTCTCACTCTCAATATTTTGTTTATCAAATTTATCTTCGTCAATAAGTGATTGTCAATATTATGTACCTAAAACTATTATCCCAATCGAAAGCTTTTACACGGTATATATATTCTACTTATGTAGACTGTGTGGTTTTCCATTTTGACTAGTGAAAATTGCTGTAGCCCCAAGATTGACGTGCGAAGGCGTCGGTGTATAATATACAACAGAGACCAACGCGGGCATAAACCTTCGAGTTTTATGTGTGCCAAACTGAAAGTAGTTTTCCGCCTCGTTGCTTATGAGCTTTTGGAAAATCGACGTTCGGAAAGCTCTTCAGGTATATTTTGATAAAGTTTTCTTTTCGTACATCAAAATTTATTCTTCCAAATTGCTTGAATTTATGATTTGTATTTTACAGATGCATTGTTTCAATTTACACGTCTTAACTTTCTATATTATTAAATAATTGAGATAATTATAAAAAAATAACTGGCTAAAAATTAAGTTATAGATTGTTCTTAGTCTCCCCGGCAGCGTATCTATTAGCGTGCGCGCCTCGCTAGCGGGGAATACGGGTTTGATTCCCTTATCTGTCAGATTATTGAAAATCCAAAAATGGATAACATTTTGGACAGCAACCAATCCTCGTGAAAAATAATCTGTCAAGTCATGTCTTCACATTGCGGATATCCGTACACTCTATTTCCAGAACGGATATCTTCACACTGTATAGATCCATATGTTCCATTTTACGAGGAAACATAGTAAAAAATATATTATGATACTGACATAACAAATATTTGTATGATTACGTACATTCTATGTTATTGCTTATAAGTCTTTTTTAATATGTCCGCTCCGAATCCTGGTGAACTTATTTTCAAAATAGTTAGTTTATTTATTTTTATTCAACTCAATTCAATTCAGCAAAATTTTTATACTTTATGCACTCCCCGTAAAATTCGAAAAGATTTCAGTGATTTCATTACGAAATAAAAAAAAATCAATACCAACAAAATAATTAATTTGTATTGAATCTAAGATTAGAATGTACGCGTATGTATCAAATAATGTTGATATGTGTGTAATGGTAACGGCTATCACTCATTTGAATGATATCACTGCGTCTCAGAGGGGAAGAGAGAGTATTCAAAGCGGTTAGATCAGTCAGTAAAGGATAACCGTTTGACATGTCGTCTCTTTTGTTTCTCTTATATTTTTGCATTTCTTGCACTTATTTTATATTATTTGACTTTTAATACGTGACACAATAATTTTTACAGTCAATATAGTCATAATTTGAATATGAAACTAATTTTTTTATTGGACACCCGGGAAACATCACCAAAGCTAAAAATACAGTAAGGCGAGTGTTAAAAGCATAATGTATTGTTTGTATTAAAAATTCAGGGTTTATATTTTGTTCGATATATTTTATTTTCAATCAAAATAACATTCCTTATTAAACGTGGAAATATAATTTTAAGGCTCTTATATTAAAATGTTGTTGGCTGAAGCCGTTATTGATGAAAATATTTGTAGAAATAATATTGTGCATATTTTCAGTTTTTCAGAATCCAAAGCTTAACGTAAAATTTATTGCTCTTGAAGCAAAATAAACAGCAAGATACATAGCTGCTGTGTATCAGACTAACAATTGATTTTAGAGGATTTTAATGATGGCAGAAAACATAATTGTACAGTGTGTATATAAAAGCTCTCAACAAAGAAACAAGTTTTCTTTATATGGATTATTTAAAACATAACATATAGAAAAATGCTTTTCGTAATTGATATTAAGATTTCTTTCTACTATATCCATTCTGAAAACAACATAGAATTTGAACTATGTAAAGATTACCTGTTATGTGCGCTACGTTGGAATTTGTGTGTAGCAATCCGGGGAATGCGAGTTCAATTTCCACATCTGTCATATTTTAAATAAAATCTAAAAATGCACGATTAGATGTCTATTGAGTAGAACAATTGCCTGGCAGAAAATTCTCGTGAAAAATAATCTCCCAAAACTTCTTCATATTTTGTAGTTCTATATGCTCTACTTTGAAAGCAAACATACATATAAATATGACCTCGCCAAGATAAAAGTATATAGATCTCTTCAGTGTCTTAATTTTTTTTTGTGAGATCAGGTTGCTAACTAAATTCTCAACGCTTTTGGTATCCACATCTGCATCTTTGAATTTGAAAAACAAAAATTACGTTGTCGTAAATAAAAAAAAACCAAGTAAAGTCCTATTTAATTTTAAATTAATTTTTTTATAAGATATACAGTGGTCGATTCTAATGTATGCTCATGATAAATTGATCGCAATGCATTAATGCAATGGAAAATATTATTTTCATGAGTGTATTTATCAAAGTTTGTTGATAGTATTGATCAAAAAATGACGAACTTAATGAATGAGCTTTTTAAGCATTCAGTATAAGCTTTTACGTTTTAGTAAGTATACATATCGTGACTGAAATCAATCACTTTATCAGTTCACCTAAACCCTTTAACCTCCTGTTTTTTGCAATTCCCAGTAGAGCTTGAAGTCGATATTTTTATTCGCATCAGTAAATTTGCGTTAAAATATTCCTACGTAAATACCAAAAAATATAACTATAGTAAAATTTATGGAGTTCTCTTACTGAAAGTATGTACTTTGTATGTATTTGCGATAAAATGTTGGTTGATGTATGTGTTTTGGACACAGTAGTAAGTCACCTTTGGAGAGATTATTAAGGCAAATAAAAGCACTCTTGCTCAAATTTGATCTACAAATAACCAATATAAAAATGCATTAATTTTTCATTCATAAGATATTTCTAGGACAACTGTCTTTCAAATTGTAAATCGTCCTTTAAAATTTATTTTAATGAATTATCCTAAAGCAACCTAATGTAATCTACTTTAATTCTTAAAGTTACTAGGAGATTATTATTCTAAAGTTTAGTTTAATGGATACATTTTTTGTGAAGTTTAGTTTAATGGATACGGTTACATATGGATATTTTTTTTAAATGTTAAAGCTTATTGTGGTATATGATAATTTTTGAAGAAAGAGTAGAGATTAGAAATAACGTCCGGCTTAAAACAGTTTATAGATTTTATCTCATCATCCAATCAATGCAAAAATACATGAATAGACGAGTGGTAAAAAATGTATTATTACCATAGATATCTTATGGTTTTGTAGATATATTTACTATTGTATGCCTTAGTCATAAGCTGTTATGTATACGATGGTCTATTTACCGTGTAAATAATTTAAATTTAATAGTGTTTCGGATGTATAAAGGCTATGTAATGCGTAAAACTGATTGAATCATGTCGCATAGTTGATGATGAATATACAGAAGTATTTAACACAAAATTTTACAAAAGCTGAATATGCAAAATTGCTTACTCCACTTAAACAAGAAAATGACTAATTAATGTCATATTATTTCATCGCGGTATATGCACATTCCCTATTAATTTGATAAATCATTGAGAACTGAGACTTACATTGTAATGTAGAGAACTCGACTATTTCGTCTTAAAATATATTAAAAGTGTGTCGTTTGTAAGTATCTCTAAAGTACAAGATTTTTTATATTTAAATAATGTCAAAAATAAACAGCGAGATAATCAATTTTTGCACGCTCTTGTAAAATGATTAAAAATGGAGTTAGAAAATTTGTCAGAGACAGTAAAATATTAATGATGATGAAAAGTTTGTTTAACGATGTATGTTTTGAACAGTTGAAAGAAGTAGTGGCATCCACAGCAAGAGGGCAGTTGGTTCAATTTGGAGAGGATCACCAACCACCTCATTATTTCAGATCTGCGAGACAATTGTGTGGATAGGATAAAGGCATACAAAAAACTCGGAGGTTCTTGTTTCAATAGGAGTTCTAAAAAAATAGAGTGCCTGAATTACTTACTATTTACTTAGTAAATTAGTAATGGGCAAAGATATAAAAAGACGAGAAAATGGCTCTGAGACAAATGAGCCACAATTAACGAACCATATGAAAAAGAAATACAATCACCTAGACATTATTTGAAATATATTGTTATACAAATATTATAAATGTGTTTTTACGATGATTTATAATATTGAAATTAATTTAATCAAATATATTAAGCAATATTAAATTATTTAAGTAAAAAATCATTACGTATATTGTATCATATATTGGATCTATATCACCGAACAAGATAATATGTAGGTAACTCCACAAGGCGTAACTTTTAAGGAGATAGTTTTAAACTAACTTAAGTTTTACCCAATTTGTTTATTAAATTATATAAATAAGTTTGATATTATACATGAGTTTATATTGAGTTGTAACTATTTTGTTAGTCTATTAATAAAACCAGTTAATTTACGTGTTATACAATCTTGATAATTCCAAAATAATCCCGCAGTCAAAAATTCACCTTTCAACGACACTATTTTTATTTTTATTTGTGAAATTGTTTATTTTAACTTGTCGTAAATATCTATTTTACATTATACCTTACTTAATTTGACCTAAAAACGACTCACATATTTATTTATACCATGTTCGCTCCCAAAATAGAGCATATGGATCTACACAGAGTGAAAAATTCACTCCGAGAGCGGAGTATATGGATCTCCGCAATGTGAAGACGTCTTGACACAGTATTTTTCACGAGAATTGTTTGTCAGATAATTGCTCCAACTAACCCAGTTCTGCGTCTTTGGATTTTTAAAATCCGACAGATGGGAAATCGAAGCCGCATTGCCCAGTTTGCTAGGCGCGCACGCAACCAACTATGCTACCGGGTAGACAAAACATATTTATATGTTATAAATATTATGTATTATTTAAAAAGGAACGAATTAGTTTTGTTGTTAAGTTAACACGTGCTGCAGTAATATATGCAGGATTTAAGTACTCTGAAAGTACCCATAGTGTCTAAATCCTGCATGTTTTTTCCCGAACGAAGAAGTTTCAACGTTCTAAAAGACCATCGAGACCTATCCATGAGAATATAGACATTTACCATATAGATGTCCAGTAATAAACTATTATTTCTTTGGTACAGTTGATCTACTGAGATATTGTTCTCTTCTGTACCAACAAGATTTGAATTCCTGGCTTAGGGGTTGTGTATTTCCAGTCGCATTCTTTGCGTTAAAGGAATTATTGAAATTGATGTTATTTTTTTTAGAAATCTGGAGCATTAGAACGAAGTCATGATTTAACTAAATTTTAGGCTGTATATACTAGGTGTACTGGTTGATAATACGTATTTTTTTTCTATTCCCCATTTCCCCTCTTTTAAAATCATACCCATTACTTTTAAATGATCGAAAATTGCTAAGCAACATTTAATCTTATTGCAAGTTATTATTGCTTTTAATACGCATCTTAATCCAATATTGCTTGAAATTGTTGATCTTAAAACTTTTTCGGTTGACTTGGACGTTCACTCTTAAAAAGTTTAAACCAATATTCAAAAGTATCTTGAAATGGCGCATATTTACCATCAACTATACGATAGCTTTCAACAGCACTTATCTTCAAAATAAAGGAATGAAAGATTAATGCAAATTGATAGCTATTACCTATTTTATTTTTTCAAAAACCTGGTAGAAAATTCTATTATTTATTAGCATGTACTATTAAAAATGTCCAAATTGAAAATTCAAAATAAACAAAAAACATGTATGATTTCGTATTTGGACAAAACGGTATATCTACTAGATGTGATTTTAGACTTAATAATAATTTGAGGAATATATTTTTAGAAAATAAACGTGTTCAATAGTACGATTATTCAATTTACTGTTGTATTTTTTCAATTTACAAAAGAATAAAGATTTTTAGCCAAATTAATTTGAAGGTAAATTGACCAAGTTTGAAAATTTTTCCCTCGTGAAATAATAATGTTTGAGTATATATATCATACATTACACACTTTAATTAAATATATATACCTACTGAAAATCTATTTAATCGAATAATATCAAATCTCTTTAACGTAGTATAACGGATAACGTACGTAGTTACGACAAAAAAGCTCGGATAGAATTACTGTCGGAAAATTCTCTGTTCAATTTATTCGCAAATTTTCTCGATGTTACCAGAATTAATTAAAGCACGAACACTCGTTTTCTGCAGGAATAATGCTGTTTTTGCATTTTCCCTCAACGATTGACATCCCCTCTTGTGGGGAGTGATTTCTGCGTATCCGGCATAAATTAGATATCAGCTATCTTGAATACACACAATTTGATAGAATACACAATTTGATTAATTTATTATACAGCACTTTTGCCTGATTTCCTCACTGTTAATAGTGTTTTGTCGTAAAAATAGATCCCTTTTTTTCTTATGATACGATAACCGGTTTATCTGTACATTTCAGCAGTGTGTTGATTTTTTCTCTCTCTTTTTTTCTTCTTTCTTTCGTTTCATTGACTTAACCTGTCAGGTTTTGTTATAGATACTTTTTTACTGACCAAGCCTCAACAGTTATTTATTTTTTGCTCCAAATAAAGAAAAAGAAAAGTATGTAAGATGACAAGCAGTATTAATATGATGTATACATCTGTGTTTTAATAATCTTGATAGCAACGCTATGCACAATATTTTTTTTAAGAAAAAACCTATAATACGTAATTTGAGTATGTTTGAGTAAAATCATACTTAGATTATTTGAAGCCTGTTATAAATACATGTAACATATTAATCGTATACATATATATATATCATCATTTCATTATTCTTGGGTATTGACTTTACAGCTTGACTGCTGCGAATTTTGCTAATTTTTTCATGGTGCCCAGCGAAATTTGCAATAAAATATTGAAATAATTCAAGTGATATACTATCATCTCTCTTACGAAATTGCCTTGAATCTTGATATCTTCCACTTATGTGAAAGTGAGTTTAGATGGGTGATATTATATACATTATTAAAATTGGGTCTGTCTTACTTACTTGGTATACACCCTCTCTTTCCATTTATATTTTTTTAAAAACCCTCTCTTTAATCTTTCTTATATTTTTGCAATACCACTGTTGTTCTAAAATGTTTTTAATATTTTTATTTGAATCATATTTGTGCTGTGCTGTAAATGTATTTTTTAATGTCACAACATGTGTAAAATAAATAAATAAATCTTTCCTTAATATCCACAAGCGAACTGAACCCTAACCTAGTTATTTTTCCTAGAAAAGAAACGTATGACTTATGACTCACATATGAGTCCACAGCCGCTAGCCAATGTTCTATTAAAACTTATATGTGAGTCCACGATCATCAAGCGGTTAAAATCGAATATTAAACAAAACCGGTTAAGCTATACCCAGTTTAAGCACGTGTTATATCTATCCATACAATACTTTGTTCAATTTGATTTCATTTTTCTTCACATTTCTAGGTAGTATGTTATAATCGATAATTGGAAGCCCTAATTTTAAAAAACTCGAGTGTCACAAATTTTGTACCAATTTGATTCGTAAAAAGATAACCTAATGATCAATTTTAATTGACACCATTTATATGTATAATACTATACAATATTTCGGTTTTTCAAAAATAAAATATGGTTCTATGTAGATATCGGACAATCCATGCATACGTGCGTGTCTTTCATAATTTATTTTTTGAATTGATAATAATTGACTTCCGAAAAGAAAAATAACGCAATCCACAAATACCAAATTTTACAGGAGATACACAAAACTTTTATTTAAAGATTTTGGGCCAAAATCAAAGTATAAAAACGCAAAATACGCAGACGTAAACTTGAAGTGCATGAAAGCTAGAACTGGTGTTTTATTTACTCAATATGAAATTAATTTAATAAATAATTTAAAGAAAACCAATAAAATTTATTAAGTGGAAGCCTCTTTTCCTGGTAAAACTGTTTGATAGAAGGTGTATTAAGCTGTATATATTGCGATTGAATAAAAGCTTTTTTGAATATTGAATTTAATTGAATCTGCAGTCGATATTTAATATTATATTTGCATTTATTATCAATAATTTGTTGACAACTTAAAGGCAATTTTATACATCCATGTGTGAAAAATGATTAAGGTTTTAATGTAAAAAAATCTGTATATCTCATTTTTGAATTTATTTGAGTTATCATATTTTATCTTCATAAAAAAATCTATAAAATATGTAGAAATTAATTATGATCACTAAAGGCAATTTTTGCCAAGTAAGGGGTGGATGGGGTAAAATCAAAGTCATTATTGTTTTGTAATGTGTAAATATAAAACATAGTAAATTTAATTTTTATCTTATATTTAGGTATTAATTATCTAAAAGCTCTTATTTACGTCTGATCTTTACAAAAATGACGAATTGATCACTTGAATGTACAGGTAAAAATAGGACTTGTAAAAAAAACAATGAGTTATAGCAAAACGTGAACATGACATAAATGTTCACGAACTTATGAAATTTTCAATACATTTACATCCCGAATGTCACTTGCTACGGAAAGATAAAAATGTACTTTATGTCTACCTGAATTTGGAGTAAAACACTGCCTACACAAAACGGAACAAGGCTACCTGGCCTCCTGCGGGATATCCGTTCCTCGCTCGCCGCACTGCATTGCTTTCATAACTAATTCAACACATTTACTGTAACGCTGCTGTCTGGCGGTACGTATTTTACCAAGCTTTATTTCGCCTTGCCGCAGTCCTCGTTCTCTCTTGTTAAACTTAAAAGTTTAGTAACTTTGACGGTAACTTGACTACGGTGTGTATAGCTTTTGTGACTTCATTTTTAACGTTGGACTAGAACGTTATTTATTCATTTGTTTATTTATTATATATCGTAACATTACAAATTTAATATGTTAACAACACGATATACGTATAATCGTCTTCACATTGCGGAGATCCATATACTCCTCTTTCGGAGTGGATATCTTC